>OZ020168.1:19124791-19425929 GCA_963971145.1 Sussaba pulchella
TTGCCCCGCTGATTACTTGAGTCATCGTATTAGCTGCTGTTTTATTCAATTATGTGCTATCATAATTGATTGACTGATCAATATTCATTGCGGCATATTAATAATGAAATAAACGACCGTGTATATCGAATTTCCGAAGATTCGCAGGGTATATATAAGGTTGGAATATTTTCTTAATCATCACATTCGTTCGAAACTTCGATTTCAAAGACGACAAACGAAAGATGACGATGGCATTAATCATAATATTGGCGGTCTCGATAATAATGGCTGAAGGTAAGTGTCACTAGTGCACGTCGAAAATTTCCTCGATCTCTAAGATTTAACTAATTTATCGAATTAATTAACAAAATGTTCGCTCTTTGAAAAATCGTAATATTCGTTTTATAATGTGCAGATGCAAACGCTCGGCCTCCGCAAAAAATAGTCGGTGGCGTCGAGGCTTATTGGGGCGAATTTCCGTATCAGGTGTCACTGAGAGTCGACGGTGAACACACATGCGGGGGTGCTATTATTTCCCGTCGTCACATAATAACTGCGGCTCATTGCGTCACTGACGTGAATCCCGCTGACATTCAAGTCGCCACCGGAACGTTGTTAAGCGTCGGTGGCCAGAATCATGCCGTCAGAAAAATTGTATCTCATCCGATGTACAACGACGACGACATAGAGTCCCCCAATGACATTGCCATTATTACTGTGAGTTATTTTAAAAAATTCAAACAAGCAACAATCGCTTTGATAAAATTGTTGATTATCGATTTCGTATTATTTAATTTGCAGCTCGCTGTTGATATGAGATTTGACGAAAATCAGAATAAGATCGATTTACCGATTGAACCGACACCCAGTGGAGTTACTGCCGTCTCCACGGGATGGGGGCACGTATACGCACGGTCGAGTGATGTAAATCTTGTACTGTTGAAAGTCGGATTGAGAACAATGTCTCCGGATCAATGCCAGAGAGTTTTTAAGGATCACAGTACCATCTATCGAAACCAGATCTGCACCGATACATCATCCGGATCCGGTACCTGCAACGTGAGTTTTCCCAACCAGTTACCGGAATCATTAATTAATTACTGCTGGCTCTCGAACCGAGACGAAATATTTATGTCAATTATCATAATTGATTATTTATTTGTAATGGAAATGTTTAGGCTGATAGCGGTGGTCCTCTTGCTTACAACAACCGATTGATCGGTCTCGTGTCTTATGGAATTCCATGCGCTACGGGATCTCCCGATGTCTTCACCAGTGTATATCACCATCTTGACTGGATCAGGGAAAATATGAAAGAAACGACGATTTTACATCCAACGTCGCACAGTGGATATAACCCATTCCGATTCGTCCATTTGTAATTGTTATCGATCCCTCTAATAAAATTAAATTTAATCACGGACCGAATGAATCATTAGTCGTCCAGTTCATGATACCAAATGTTTCTCCCGTTTCACAAACACATTAAAAGTAGCCGACGACAAATTGTCCGAAAAAATCGATATTTTCACGTCCATCTGTAACTCACCTTATCATATCTCTTTTTCACAAAATCACAACACCAATGATTGACCTATTTTCTCACTGCAGTATCTACGTGGGACTGTTTTGTCTCGTCTATTTATGGCCGAACGAGAAAAAAGTAGAAAAAGCGAAAGAATAGAAAGAAAAAAAAAATGCGTCGAAAGGGGATGTAATTCAAGAACGTCTCGACAGTTGTGGCGGGGCAACGAGTAAATTACATTTGGAGAAAGTAAGGCAACTGGGTACGAAGAAGAGTGAAGAGCGACGGAGGAAGATGAGGGTGAAAGCTTTTCGCATCGCACCACATCGAGCGTATATATGTATCGGTCCTACGTACAATCGTCGACAGGAGCTTGCCCGAGTGTTTTTACCAGCTACATGCGTTTTACCGTATTCGATCCTCGGTAGCCTATATATTTATATATATACGGAAGAGGCTGCTGGCAAATTAAAACGAATCAGGCAAAGTGTCCGTCGAGCAGGGTTGCTAATTACCCAATCGTGTATTTCTCCCAATTTGATTCGTTCTCCTTGCACTTTGTCTTCCTTTTCTTCCCTCGAACTCATCAGTCCTTTCTGTGCTATTTCAACCAATATCACCGCTGCCGCTTCCGATCCCATTTGCACTCAGCCGGAGCCGTTCGAATCTCTCATCGTTCTCAGACGAATTCTTTCACTTCGTTGAGTTTTCATCGAGCGACATCTCGGGAAAATTCTCAAAAAACGTCCTTTTTGTTTTCGGATACTCATCAAAACGAAAACGAGGCGCATTATCATTAATATAAAAATATGATCAACTAACTCGGTTGACGACGTAAGAAGGTTGAATTCAAACGAAATAACGAATATCGTTGAAAAAATGTCGGGGGAGGGGGCAGGGGGAGGGGTACGAATATTAATCGTATACGATAATAAGGATAGCTGTTCGGAATAAAAATGCGGAAATTGTTGATGTCAGCACGCATGACACGAGTGAGCGATGATTAATACACTTTTATTAAGGGAAGCGGGTGAAGCCTGCAACGCTGATTCGATTCCATTTACTCACTCGGGCCTTCCCACCACATCTATATATGATTAATCAACGATCCCTCAGCTACAAAGCGTTTTCAGCATATCCTCCCTATCCAGGCAGACTACCTTACTGGCTATTGGTACTCTTGTTCCGCGCGACGGCAACCACCAAATATAGTCAATGACTCTCTAGTCTCGCGCCTTCGAAGGGTGTCAATTTTATGCCTTTATTTAGTGGTTAAATTCTAACTTGGACTCAAACGATATCATATTTTCTAATTTTTATTTCAATCTAAAAGATAAAGTGTCTCGAGTTGGAAAGAAAATTGTATAGAAAAAAAACCGTAGAAGGGGAAAAGACGGGAAAGGTCGAAACATCGTTGCCTTAAAGTGGAGAGTGGATGATTAAGTAAGCAAAGAGAATGAAATCGAGCGGGGAAGCACGTGTGCGTGTTGTTGCAACTGGCATTGACACTGACACCCTCTAGTCGGTGTGGCGGACATTGTCCGAGGAAGAGAAATATATTTTATATAGGTAGGTGGACCATCCGGAGTATCCAGCAGAGCCCCGGTAGAGCCAACGAGTGAACGAGCCCCCTCGGTGACTCTGGACGTCGGGACGGGAGGCAGGGGATGGTTTTATAGCCGATCCCGTGGACTTTACGGTTGACCCCTGGCCCTAAAACATGCTGAATTACACCGTTGGAATTGTCGGCTACCGTCGGCCATGGCGCGAATGACGGGCTTTACTACGCTGTAGGTGCTCCGGCGTACTTTCCTTCGCACCGCGGACTACGCTGTGCTGTTCTCTCTGTATGACCCCGACCGATCCGACTCTGCCACGAGGCGTGACCGGATCCGCTAACAAGGGATCGACACTGAAACTCTCACTCATTACGAGGATACGACCTCCTTTCGATCGACAAATCCTGTTTCTCTTAAACACTGTTACCGCACTGTTACGAATATTCTCAAAAGTTTTCCAAAATTCGGCTTTAACGCTGAAGCTACTCTCTTCAAGAAAGGAATTCGGAATACTGAAACGTCACAATTAAAAAAGTTTTTAATAACATTTTTACATAATTGCAAAAACGATAGTTAACTCACTTCGTGAAACAGTAAAGTCGTGACTCATTACGTTGGAACGTGCATATCGTTCTTTTGATTACGTTATCAGCTTCAACTTAACCAGACCGGCTTTTATTTTAACAAGCGCATATTTACATTTCAACTCACACGTCAAGTCGATCCATGGAACAGACGTAATACCACCGACTAAAACTCTGTCGCTCATCCTCGTCGAATAATATTTGTTCGACCTCAAAAATCAATGAAAAAAATAATATTTCACGTCACACAAACACGTGAATCACATACTCGGGAAAGAATGATCAGCTTGGATGAATCGATCTGTATTCAGAAAAATTCCTTCCTCGTGTCACTCCAGTGGAAGTGACACGAAGTTCCACAGACACACCAGAAATAATAATTTTTGCACGTAGAAGAGCGAGAAGAACATATTTCTCGGAGTGAAACTCGTGATAAATATAGTCAAGATCTTTGCAAACGATTCGCGATTTTAACAAAGCAGTTAGATATAGATAGTAAGCGCGCAAGCTTTTCGAGAAAGATCGGTTGTCGGAAGATTATTATCATGGAAATGGTGCGGCAGCATCGTCAGAGTTGAATCAACGCGGTACGACACTGTTGGGAGAGCGAAAACTTTGTCGAGTGGCTCTCAAGGCCTAAGGTAAGCTCGTGGAAAATCTCGAGGGACAATGGTAGACGTACTTGCTGTAGAAAGGGAGCGAAGCAATATGGAGAGAACAACGGTAACTGGAAAACCGAAGTATTTTGCTAAGATGTAGATCTAAGATCTAGAGGAGATATCAAGAAGATATATCACGTTGCATGAAAATAATAATAATAATAATTCAACGGTTTTTCATAACAATGACTGCTAACAAAGGACAATCGATGCACGTTAAAAATAGTAAAAATAAAAATAAAACGTTAAATTGCGTTAAGATGAACCAAATCGATGTTTTTCGACGAAAACATTACCGAGACTGCAACATCGAAGCTATGGCAAAACGCGATTTGTCCCAACAGCCCTATATAATCAGTCTTTTTTTTCGCCCCGTGGGGTTTCCCGCGGCAAGTTCTCCGCGTCCTGCGCTTCAAAATCTCCTTCGGGCTCTTCGCTCCCTCGTGCTCCGGTTCGTTGGTGAATTTTCCGCCCTACCAACGGAGAAGGAGTGGGCAAAGAGGGACGTTGGTCCCTCCCGATACCGTATCGGATGTGGTCCTGGCCGGGCATCGTCTCCCGTAATCCGTATCACATCTTTCTTCATCGTTCTGTCTCTCTCCACCACGCCCTCATACGCTTCTCATTCTCTTCGTCTTTCCAAAATCGATCTGACTCCGGACCGCGCCCAACGGCACGAGCCCCATCGAAATCACCAGAATGAGAATCAACAACAGCAGCGGCAGCAACAGCAGCACCGCTATCATCTCGGAATATCTTTATCTTACGAATAAATATATTCTATTTTCATAACAATAAAAGAATAAACAAATAAATAAATTCAATGATCAAAAAAATGTCTATAGAATTCGTCAATAATAATACAATGAGATTCAAACGGCGATTTAACTTAGTCCGGATGAATTAACCTGTTATATCGGGGTTTGAGCTTTTGAAAAAGAGACAACAACGATTTATAAGCCATGCCAAAGCGCTCTATTCGTGGATCATTTTCCACGGTGCGATGAGCACTTGGTCGGCTTTGCCCGTCTCGCGATCACGTTTCGCGTGAGTTCTCTCTCGTGTATAGCTCTGTATATCGACGAGAAACGAGAGACCGAACGCTTCGCTCGGGCATTGTCAAGTTCCTTTGTGACCATCGGTAATACACTGATATACGCGTGTGTGGCCAACGGCGAACGGTTCGATGCGTCCTTCTGTAATTATAATTTAATATTGAAAACCCAATAAGCAGGCTCGTTCGCGTGGGCGAGACTGGCTGTTTAACACACGATCGACAATTTATGCACGGAAGCATTTTCGTCGGTTATAAACGTCCAGCGAACCCACAATCGACCGTCGCCTATGTGTTATGTACTTAAATGATCAAAAACGTTTTTTATATCCGCTCGTGCCGCCAAAAGAGCGAACCGGGTGCTTCTGCTTCTTTTCGTTACGGGGATGGTAGACCATAATTCGTTCCACCAAGTTCATTTGATGTCCCTTTTTACCTAATCCTTTGTCCATTTTATGACTAGCCGCGACTTTAAACTTATCGCTGAAACTTGACAAGACTGACTGCTGTAGTATACACACAGCTCTTATCTTTAGAGTTATCGGATTCTGAGGATCTATCGTTCTCAAAGTTGCACCGCGCTAATTTGTTTGGTCAATATTCTTGATATTTGGCTGATTACCGACCGCACCAAGTCGCACCACGATATATTCGATATTTTTATGATAATCTATCCGAAATGTTTAAAGTGTTATCATACGGCTGTGTCTCAATTGACCGGCCGTAAGACTCTGGGTCGCAGCATGTCGCGCGAGTTATCGTTTTCATAACTCCGCAGTCGCCCACGGATGACGAAGGACCCGACTGTGAGAAGGGTGAGGCAAGCGCAACCAAGCCCCCTCGAGGATTCGAAATATGCCCTGGTTAAGATAGGATTAACGGGGATTAGCTCCAAAGATTTAGAATGATCCTGGTGCAACGAGACTGCCAGCCGGGGAACTCGCTAAATCTTTTATCCGTATTTATCGTCGCTTCTCAAAGTATATTTTCTTAGTACAATCATTTTTTCTAGAAAATCGTTGGCTGTCATAGTGATTTGAAATAATTACGTCGCTTAACCGGCACGTATTGAAATTTTCCAAAATTCCATCGTTGCTCGTTTCAAATAAACTAATTGTGACTTTCGGAAATGATGATTTTTTTTTTCCGATAATACGTATTTAAACAAGTCAGCATAACGAAAGTTCAATGATTTTAGCGATGAGTTTCGTATGAATTTTGAAGACTTTGAAGCAAACTATTCGGTAAAAAACCGTGCTTCCATTATAATACCCTCTCACGACTCTTCCGGGATTCGGTCGGATAGTTTTGAGCTCCAGTTTCAGCTCCGACCGGGGACGCTACATTAAATGTTAAATAAAAGCGGCTCTCGCGTTTCACGGACCGACGATAGCGACAAGAAGAGCTCGCCGCCAGCCGCCAACCGAGAGATCCGCGTTTATCAGCAACATAGTCTAGTTTCCGCGTCCAACGGTAATGAACGGGTTTTTTACCCGGGTCTTGGACGTGATATCATTTCGGAGGAATCTCGCTTCGTCGAGTCACCGCGTCGGTTTTATGCTACCGAATATTGTAGTATTACATACGTTCTACGAATATTACGCACGTGCTGGGATAGCCGAAAAACGAATTCCGTAACGGGTGTCTGGAACGTGGCATGGAGAGCTATGGTAAAACACAATGGGAAGCAGATAAGCGAGAGTGAGAGAATTATATGAGCATAACAACCGGAATTGTATAAATCGAATTCTAAGTCGTGAAATAATATTTTTTTAATACAACAAATGGAAATTGGATTTTGAAAATTGAAATGAACTTCGTTAGCGTTTTTTTCACGTACAACGAAGAACCGGCTGCGAAAGATGACTCCACCGGCTCGCCATTAGTTTACGGTCCCCAAGGGCACCGAACGAAGGGTTAAAGCGCTATGTTTATGGGAGCCAGCCGAGCGGCATAAGCGCGATGGGGGTTGCGAGTGTTCTATCACTGGAGTTACCAGTACGGTTGGGGCGGTTTGCGCGCGGCCTTCGAAAGTTATAATTGCTATATGTCGTCGTCGGGGGGGAAGGCCGGTGCGGAGTGCCCGCGCGGAAGAAGGTTGGGTGCCCTCGAAAAGATGTCTCACCGCAAAATTTCATTTTCAACGTATGTCCGTTTGTTTTCATATTCACGATTGGCTTTGTGCGTCGGTTCGTCGAACTTTTCGACGTTTTAGAAATATAATAATAAAATAATAAAATTTTAGTTATTTAACTGTGCGGCATATCGTATTTACACGCTTCGAACACTCTCAACTGTTCCTTCCTTTTGCGTTCGTCCGCTCATTCCCCTCGCGAAATTATTGTACAACGGCGATGCAGCGAATTTCTTACGACTGTAAGTTGAGCAAAATCCGCCCTCTTGATTCCGGGAGAAGCTTTGACTCCAACGAAACATTAGCGAACTTGCCGACTTTCCGAGGTTTTCGTGCCGTCGGTTGATGCAAGGACGGGGGAGAAGAGTGCGATACTCGGTAAGCAGGCGCTAACGATGATTTGCTGTGCCTAGGTTTAAATTTAATATCAAACGGCTCCCCGGCCACTCGTTTCCTCCTTCGAACAACCGAACTTTCCACGGCATTCGCGAACGAAAATTCGTTATTGGACGAAAAGTTTGAGAATTTCGCGGATTCGAGTGGCTGCACCATGCGGACATAGTACACGGTTTTATATAATTATTAAATAGCTTCTGTTTGACAACGAGCGTGAGACGGTTAAAGCACCGTTAAGTATTTTGCATTGCATAATATCTGTTCAATCTCGTAATCCACTGTTTCCAATAATACATCAATTTTTTTTGGTCCAAAGTAAAGACCGTCGGTGGGTCGCCTATGGTGTATGCTATTACGAGCAAACCCGTGGTTATCTGAAAATAAAACGTCGTTATTGCAATTGTAGTTTTTTTCGTGTCGTTGTTTTATCTGCTCGTTCATCGAATCAACGGCAATTGCTTTTCCATTAAACTCCTGCGAGGAATTTACCTGAAACGGATAATTTTCGTCGGCGTTCAAAGCACCGATGTACGATGCTATTTGCAATGGCGCGTCGTACGTCGAGCTCAACAGGTGCTTCGGTCTGTCAGATTTCTTCCAGTCGATCAGGCACAAATTTCCTCTAAAACGGTAAAATTCGATAACAAGCCCAACGAACGAGGATCAACGACGACGCGGACGATTCTTATTAAATAGCGAACGCGAAATTTTTCTTTGGAAATCGATTATCAATTAAAAAACAAAATGATTATTCGTTAAAGGTAATTAATATCGAAGAAAAAGGGAATATATTTTGGTTGAAGTAATTGATGGAACGACTTATCGTTTAAGTTTCTGTCAATAATCTGTGATAATAGCGCGTGTATTTTCCATACGATATTATTTTGAATTTTGTTCCTCATAGGTATGAAATAATTTAACCTACAATAATCGAGTTTTCATCGATTAAACCGATTAGTAATAAAATGTATTTGGAACTTTAGGAATGGAAATATCTCTCGCTGTCGGTCTACAAATTTACTCGAAATCGTGTAACTAGCGACATCTCGGTAATTTTCTAGAGCCCCCGCTCGAACAAAACAAACGAGGGTAAGCAAAACGATTGGTGGATGCTGAGACAGAGCTCTGACTTACCTATATGAGGCGACACAGTCCAAGACACCTCTGTAGCCGAGATTTCGATGAACTACGTGGGATTCAATAGCTCGAACATTTTGCACGTCGTCCAATACGACTTTAACGCTTTTGAAACAAGATTGAAGATGATCCGGCACTTCGACCGGGGATTTTCTCAGAGTCCCGTCGATCACCGAATGTAGTAGTTTCCCATTTTTAAGCAACCCTGAAATAAAACCATCGATCGTTGAGAAATTAATAAGAGGGTACGTTGGTTGGCGTGTGTTAAGTATAATTGAGAGAAAGAAGCAACAAAATGATATTATTACCCTTCTTGTACGCATCAAAACCCTCTTGCCCCAATCGATTAATCATCCTTGCCATCCACAATTCCAGCATTTTTTTAGCATTCTCAGACATGGTAGCATTAAGTATGTGCGTTACACTAGGATATTTAGAATATTCTCCACTGTCCATTGATGATATAGACAATATTTCAGAGCTTTGGCCAGCATAAAATATTTTAGGTTTTTTTTGACACAATACCGCCGTTTTGATATTTGCAATAATATCTTTGCACGATAGAAGTATCGGTGAAGCAGTTTTTTTTTCATCCTCTTGTATTTTAACTTGATCGAGATGCTTTTTGACGGTTACCGAGGACTCTAGACTTTTTGATTTCAGGGTCTCTGACGTAGTCGATTCTTTGTTCCTCAGAATTTGCGACGGACCTCTGTCCACAATCGACGCACGGTCTTTAGATTCAACCTTTGGCTCAGTTAGCTTAACTTTTATTCCTGACGTCTTTCGAATAATCCTTGTCTGAACTCTGGTAAGTTTATCATCAATTTTTGCTTTGTTCGAGCCAGTCTCCTTGGATGGCACTGCCGCTACAGTCGGATTAGAATCAACCTTGATAAGTTGCAACCGACTGCTCGAAACTCTTAGCATCCACGCTAATTCCGAATCACCGGACGACACTACGCTGGGCAGACCAATTACCCCTTTCTTTTCAAGCTTGAGTCTTCGAGTTTTTTCACGTTTGGTCTCAAGAAGAGCTCCGAAGGTTGCTTTGTGTTCTCTCATCATTCTCTTGATAACCTCGGCTTTCGTGAATTTTCCCCGAACGCCAACATTCAACAATTGTTTGGGACAACATATTTGTGGACTAAAACGCACTACTTCCATCATTATTTTAAGTATTGCAGTTCATAACCCCAAAAACACTCAATAATAACGTTGTCGTCAGACTTTTTAACATACAATAACGCAAGATAAATGCGAACTAAAATATTTTTCTTAGCTCAGATAGTCAGCTTTCTGAGGTATATTTCCATCCTCAAAGCGTCAAAGAAAATCGGTACTTGTCAATATCGGGGATCCGTAGCCGCCAAAATATGAAATATATCATATTGCCACACGGAGAGTTACGCGGGTGATGTAGACTTTGACCTTACCGATTATCGCGGTGTATTTTTTTATATATTAATTGAACTGAAAATTGTATCATCCACATGAGACACTTTGGCGAATAAAATATTTAACAAGATATTGAATTAATATGAATTTCATATTACATCGATTTTCTGATACACAAAAAGAACACTTCATAGGTCCTTCGTTTTCAAAGGGGCCGAGGAGTCAATTTATACTTTTAAATGTTCCCGGGACTGATTGATAGTCATCAAATGTGTTTCGCAAATCTTCGATCATTATCGCGGATTACGCTTCGTATAATAATAACAATGAAAATGTACTATGGCAACATATACTTGAATGTAATGATTACAAGCGATAATTGAAAGGCCTTCCGCACCGGAAGTTGCGTCCAGTTTCGCAAAAAGCCGTGTAGTGGGGGTTGTCTCTACTAATTGCTTCCCTCCCCTAACCTGGCAGTACTGCTTCCGGTTCGAAGCATCACTCCCTCAATCAGTTCGGTTGTTGACGCCGGTTTTATGACACTAGATAGCTGTTTCGTGCGTACATAAACGATTTATTTTGTCGATCCGAGATAGATATAAAGAAAACTTGGTCTGGTTCATTCAATAACAGCGAGGGAATCAAGATGACGCCGCCAATGGAAAGAATTCAGATCTTGGAAACAATAGAAAAGGATATTATTGTCTGTTTACAATGCGGTGGTAGGTTATGTCGCTACGATTACCGGACTTGCAATTAATTAAGAAAAGTCCTTTCGGGGAATAATATTTTTCCGCAACAATTGATTAAATTCTACTTTAGGCCAAGCTTTCATGGAATTAAGCAAGGAAAAATCGAGCTTGAAACAGGCGGAATCACAGACTCACCAATTTTTGAAGACCCTTGGCCTTGTTGAATCCAAACTTAGCGAACAAATTAATTATCTGACTCAGGTGTCCACAGGTAAGCTATTTTGTTTAATTTTTAAAATGGCGAAATATGAGATAACGGGAACAACAATATTGAATGAAGGTTTTTATATTTTGTAAAATTATATTATTTATTGAATAACAATTTCTTAATTATCAACATTACATTATGCTTAACGTTAATCTTTTTTAATTCTAGGACAACCACACGAGGGTTCGGGATACGCTAGTCAAAAAGTTTTACAAATGGCATGGCACCGACTGGAACATGCTCGAAGCCGGGTGAATGAACTTGAGCGATTGAAAAACAAGCATCTCCACGGACGTTCAACAATAAGAGCGGTGCAACCACCACCCCCGCCCCCACCTCTTCCACCCACATCCGGATCTTCTATGCAAATGTCACAAGGCAACATAAATTCCTAATCTTTATATTTGCAACGCTTTTAAGTGAGTTCCTAAATATCTACTATCCGTGTACAGTTAGTGGAAACAGAAACAGCGTTATTATTCACTGATTTTTAAATCGACTAGCTCAATGGATGATTTTAAGAAAAAATAATATAAATAAACTTAAATACAACACATAATTGTTTTATTCAATAAATCTATACACGTAACACCTGGAAGACAATTGAAAAATTAAAAAATTGCACTGGAAAATTCTGGATCAACGTGTTGTTTTTCATCTCTCGTCGAGTCCTCAATTATTATTAACTAATAAAAAAAAAAAAACGTCTTGTAATTCAATGATTGCGTCAGTGGTGCGATAATTAAAGAAATAATTACAAAAAAAGAAAACTAAGGACCTCGGAACGGCAAACAAGCATGGCTGTTGCCTTCGGAATAATAGTTTATCTGAATTTTCTTTTCCTTTTTCGCCGCATTGTTAATTAGTACTTTCGGTGGTTTCGGAGTATTTTTGTTGACGAAATAGCTGTATTATAATAATTTTGTTACTGTAAAGCCTCGTAAAATCAGTCTATGCGATATGTGCCACGATCGATTGAACGACAAACCCTTGCAGGAGGTAAGGAACCACTCGAGTTTATTATATAACGTCTCAAAGCACGACGCTGTCCGTGGTGACAATGCTACGCTTAACAGTTGCCGCAAGCATCAAGCGCGATCGTCTTTCCTCGTCCAACTGCTTCGTCAGTTGTGACATTTGGGATTGTAAATCCGTTATTTGACTCTTCAGGGTCTTAACAGTCTCCGACAGGCTCCTGAATGCAAATTAATAAAAAAAAAAAAAGATAAATATAAAACGTTTTCCGTTTGAACTTTTGACTTCAGAATTAGCTTCGTAGACACTGACGTCGTTAATAACGTCGTTGTCATTCTGTCAGGCACTGCTGAGATTTTTTTTTTTTTTTTGCTGCATCATGACCGTACATACCTGTCTTCACACGAATCCCAATTTTCGATTCTACTATTCATAATCGATACTCTATCGCGCGTTTTATAAGGCGGCTCGCTATCCAACAGAGCTGAAAATTCATACGCCTTGCGTTATTTTTTTAAATTATGTCCCTGATGTCCCTTCGTTAAACCCGCTTTCGACATTCGACCACAATACGTGTATCCCGGCCTTGATCCTCATATAAGCTCATTATCAATATGCGATTCGGCTAATTCTGAAGTCATACCCGCGGGTAAACTATGACGCAAACCTTTTTTACCACACAAATTCCACATTTAGGACCAAACCAAGTTAAAATAAATTCAAAGCAAAATATCGGAAATAGTATTATTTTTTTTCTTACGAAAAATCGTTAGGTTCGTTTTGTATGATACGTGCAACAAACATTATTCGCTCAAAGAAAAATGATGAAACGTTAGTTGGAAATGATGATTTAACGTTTACGAAATTGACGCATTGACGTAACTTGATGCAAGGATTCGGACAAATTATTAAAAGTACGACACTCCGGATACTTTAGCTACTTTAGAAAGGACGGGAAAAGCGGGGATCTATGCGCCTTGAAAACAATAAAAGATTATTCTGTCACTCGTGCCATCCCATGCAGTGTCATTCGATTTTACCACTCGATTAAAACAAAATAATTCGTTAAAGAGAAACGAAAAATGAATCCTGCAATAACGCAGTTGAATAAACACACAAAGTACGATGAAAAGTTGATTCGTTCGGGCACAAAATCAGGATTAAAGCTGTTATGACGAGAGCGATCGAAAGACAAATTCACGTCTTACCAGAATGCACGGTGAACCTAGCATTGACGGTCAGACAATAACCCTCGATGACTTTCAATATTATCGCATCATCCTCGAACTGACGCTCGTCTGAAATAAACGAACGACTTAACGTAAACGTCTTTGAAACATTGCTATTGAAACGGGTAATTGTCAAATGAAATGTTGCTTGTTGGAAATATGACGTTCGCATACTCACTAGGAGTTCGTGGCGTTCTTCCGGAATCCGTGGGGTCAGTTTTTCCATAAATCTTGAGCGAATACAAAGGCGGTGCCGGTCGTAGAGAAGCGAGGCTCCAAGGTGTTTTAATCCCTGGTGACGTACAGTGTTCCACTGCCGGTTGTTGGGGCTTTCCGTTCGATTGATTGCTCGTCTACCTCGGAATAAACAAATACATTTCCATCAAAGCTACGATTCGAAAATGCAACAACAACGACCGAATTACAAGAAATCGTGTTAAAATTACGGTCGTCCTAAAATCACGCATTCATCGGTGAAAATTAATTTTCTCGCGACAAGTAAACCGTTGCGCCCGCGTCCTCGGCGTTTAATCGATAAAAATCCTACCATGAAAGTTAAAAATCAATCGAATTAATCGTTGCCGTTGTCCGATCGTGGGTTAGTGTATAAAAATATCACAGCAAAAGCATACTTCGCACAACATGGCTGTGGATCGTAATAAAGCGTTACCGAAATGTAAATGACGATTTGTAAAAAGTATGAGATGGAAAAAAAACAAAAACAAAAACGAATAAATATAATGAAATTGGCAATTAGTAGCGAAACTGTTACTGATAAACCCAATTAAAAGGTGAGATAATAAATGAAAAAAACAGCCATGCCATGGAAGCAGCTTGCCTTGTTTGGCGACTCCCGTTATTCCGGGAATGTTTTTCTTGAGCCACCAGTGTGCGTAAAGTCCTGAGGTATAAATTTGTTCCGGTTGTTTGTCGATTCGATCGCACGGCCCGTTGGCCCGAATCTCGTGTCTACCGACGCGTTTTACAACATTTTGATGCGCGTACGGTATCGGTTGGGTCGAACGTTTTCGATTGGCATTGTCAAAGACCAATTTCGGTGGTACGATTATTGTAGTGGAGGAAGCACAAGTTCCGGGTTCATCTTCGTCGTGAATGTCGACGCGAGTTAAACGTTGACCGATATCGTTCATGTTCGTAAAACTTTTGTAACCGATAAAACTACTGTTGGCACTTTCCGTCGACTGGAAAGATCTGTCGCTGTTTCTCGGTGTCGAGCCAAAGGGCGAGCTACATATGCATTGATGCTCGAAATTTCGCTCGTCGCTCTCACTTTCGCTGGCAGAAGTTCGTCCAAGACGGGTCCGCCGATCCCGATTATTGGGATAATATTTGTAGCAGGAATTAAAATCCGATGAGTTAAGACGATAACTGTCGGCCATACCGGAATCCGAGGAATGTAAGCTTGCATTTGTCGGGAGCAATTGACCGATGCCGCTACTGCCGCTCGTACAACCGAAGTTCGACGGGGAATCTCCCAATCGGTCATATTCGTCGTAACTCTCGCTCGTTTCTTCGATGGATTTCCAATTTTTCAAAGCTGTTGTCCAGTGATCGAACCCCGGTTGATCGTGGGAAACGTCGTTATTGTTGTCGCGCAACGGCATCGTAGGCACGAGAACGTTACTACCCGTAAATTTATAGAGATTCGATGTTTCGACGCTCGCGGATGATTGCACGTTGCTCGGTAAACTTTTGCAAGTATCGAAACTCGGGGGTCCGTCGTGTTTTTTATCCGTGTGACCCAACGACGACGAGGAACCGAGAGGCAAGTGGGTGGGCTCCGTTCCTAAACTCCGAAGATCCTCGCAGCCGACCGCGTATCGAACGTCGAGAATCAACGTTGACTTGAGCAACGATCGATTTTTCTCGGCAATCGGTTGTTTTTCCGTCGCAAAAGTGCTATCCGTACTAGATTCCGAATTTATACCGTTGACCGGATAAATTGTATACGTCACCGTACACTTTCTCATCTTTACCCCACTTATATCTGGCTTATATACGTATTGAAGGTACAAAAGTTTCTTCATCAATTCCGACGATATTATTTTTTTTCTCACTAGCCGCGCAAAGTATTTCGATAGTCGGCTAAACGGATGCTTGGTGTAACTCACGTGGGACATTGTCGGCGATCTCACGACGCTCGAAGTTTGGTCTTGGGTCAATAGTTCGATCCACTGCTGTCGCTCGTCCTTGTTTCCGCACAGAACGACGATACTCTCGATCATCGGGCCTGAAAATCAACAAACGATTTATTTTTCATTGATGACTCTGATAATAAGCATTAATCATTTACCTGATATCTCGAAAGCATTTCGAACATCGTCAGTGTCTTCCGTAGGTACAACGTCGATACCCGTCAATGGAAGTTTTCCCTATTAAATAAAAAATTTAAAAATTAAACCGTCACGGACGTAAAATTGTAATACGAATTGTTAAGTCCAAAAGACTTACTTCGTAAACAAAAGAGCTCATTCTTGGACTCGTGCTCAGTACCAATAAATTCATTGAAAATAGAACAAAGTATCTGTCGCGCCGTTCGATTCCCGCAGCCAAGGTAACCGGCCCGACGTGAACTATTTCCCCCAAAGTACTCAACTCCTCGCCTTCCCAACCCTTTATACCCCCGGTTAATACATGCAGTGCCAATTCTCTTTGCTTTCTTATGCTCGCACAACGCTCCTGAAATACGTAAGACAAAACGAAAAATCACTTTTAAATTTATAACCATTTTACGGGTTTGAGTAGCCACTGAAAAATTTGCCAACCGATATTTCTCGGTAAACACAAACGCTGCGTTGCGTGTCGCCGCGATCGGAATGATTCTTTTCTGTGTGTCTCTCCAATTCCTGCAACATTGCGGAATATTTCTCCAATCTTCGGAATGGTTTGCTTAAGCCGGTTGTCAGAACGAGTATACCCGGTGTCACAGCACCGCTGCGTTCCATAAACTCATTCAATTCGTCTCTAAAAGACAAATGAAAAATTATATCGAGGGAAATTAAAATTTTTCAAAAGAATAAACTTACTTAGCTGTCCAAGGGTTAGAAAGTAAGCAAGATGAGAAAATGAAATATTGATTATCACCGGTATTTATCCAAGATGCAAACTGCCTGTGGATGGCCGCTGCAATAGGCTGTGTGAATGGATTTCAATCTTGGCGCCAACATCAGAAAGAGGTTTCCTACTCTGGCTTCGGAACCCTGTGCCACTGCTGCTTCCAAGCCGCTCAAAAGCCTCTGATGGGCTTCCAAAACGTCGTGTATGTTGCCGATCAACTGTTTATATTCTTCTTTCTTCAAGCTGCATCATCGTTCAAACTTTCACGTTAAGCTTTGCTCTTCGTTTTTTATTAACTTAAATCTAATTGCCAGAGGTGTCGATGTTCAAACAACAAATTGATTTTATCGTCAAGTAACGACACTCACATGTTACCGAGTTCAAGAGCCTTTAGAAAGTTGTTCGTAAGGCCCTGAAGCTCGGCTACGTTGGCCTTTTCCGAATCCACCAGATCCTTTAGCACTATATCACGATTGAGACGTTGGTCCTTGACAGGAGATTCTTGGAGGATCTTTTCCGGTGACGTCTTGAAAGAGCCATGTCCAGATTCTGATTGAAAAAAAATTTGATTTTATGGATTTTATACTAGACAAGCTGTATCTCAGAAAATCACGACAAGAGTGATAGATATTTACCCCCAGCTCGATATTCCTTGACATAGTTGGACGGAAACCAGCCGGTCTTGTCGTTCAAGGTACCCTCCCACCATCCCCCGTCTACAGCTTGCGCGATAGTTATGACATCGCCTTTTCTGAAGCACAACTACAAACGAAATGCACAAACGGCTGGTCAATAAATTTTTTTTTTAATTTATTCGATAAATCAGCAAAAAAAAAAGTTTTATTGATTTTTTTGTATGACAAAGTCAATAATTATCTATTTGTGTTAAAAAAAATGTCGTTACCTCGTCGTTGTTCTTTCCTTTAAAGGTAAATAATGCAGTGACAAGTTTCGGAGCATCAGTTTTTGACATCGTGTCTGCGATCGTGACCGAGTCTCTCATTTGAGAGACAAAAACGGAAGAAAAAAGGAGAATTTGAGAGAAAAAAAACGGAAATGAGTGTCCCAACCGTGAGGGTAAACTTTTCAAGGTTTCCTCTTCACGGATTTATAAATATACTGGCAACGTCTGCGTGCGGCGACGATGTTAAGCACGGCTTCATTCATCCGTTGGTTTCCCTAATTTTTAGCCTGTGGTAAGAACGAAAGGGATGCTTTTTGCGTTTACGATTAGATGCGACGAATCGTGCGAGGTCTTCACATTTTTATTACTTTTCCTCGCACCAACGCGAATGACGATTATAACTGTCAACGAATTAACTCGAGCGTATCTCGAAGGAACTACGCAAGACACAGATGTCTTATAGGTTACACAGACCGTGTTCCTATCTCTCTGGTAACATCTGGTAACTTCCATCGTTCTTGGGGAATCGGAAGATCCGCCAATGGCAACGCCGTGAGCGTCGCTCACGTGATCATCCGCCAATTAAAAAGTGATCTCGTGAGTAACGATAGGCCTCGGCGTTAACGTCGGAAAATATAAATATAAACATCGTTTGCTTGCAACGAATTTTAAATATGACGTTCACTTTTGTCTTTTATTTTTCATTCTCGCCACCTTTACCTTATTACGAATAACAGAGAAAAAGTAGGAGAAAAATAAATTTATTTACTTTAAACAAATAAGTCTATGTCTGAGGTCGGCCAAACTTGACTTGACTGGGTCTATGTGGAACGATAACGTTGTTTGCGGGAAGATCGTCGTTCGAATCGTCCAAAACAAACCCTCGGTTGTCATATGTACAACCATTTTCGATCGGAACCGAAGACGATTGTTGATTTCTGGCGGATACCTCGTCGGGTTTGTGATAAATGTTGTCACTTTCGTAACGATGAACCGTCGAAGATTTCGGATCGGGCCGTATCGTGGATCGTCGCTGCTCCAAAGCTTCAAATATCTTGGGTGGCATCCGCGTTGACATTAATCTTGAAATTTCTGCATAGGGTGAAAAAAAAAACGATATCCATATCGCACCGTAAAATTTTTAATACTCCCATCGTTTTATCATCGGCCAGCTTCAACATTTTAATATCTTTTCGAATACATACCCGATCGGGGATCGTTCAAATTTTTTCGAAATACCGCATCTATGCTAGCTGGGTATTTCGTTCTGTTGTCCCGGGAATCAACCAATTCGTGAACGGTATTGCGCTTTCCCGGGGCTACCGTGCTCGCTTTACGAGCGAAACCCGAAACGGCGTTATGTTCGACAACGCGTTGAAGATCATCGGCGAGATCCTCCGCGAGTTTCTCTAATTCCTTTACGAGCGTTTGTTCCCCGGTCTATAAGTACGAACATTGTTAAACGATTCAAAGCGCATTGTAAAAATTCACACTTACTCCTTTAGAAGCGCACCAATCGATGTTCGTATTGGCAAGGACGTGAGTAAATGTGGCCCAACGATGAAACAACATGGCGATAAATTGAACTCCGAGTATAACGGCGAAACCCACAATGAAGAGGCAACCGATCGGTTCGAGGCTCAACGAGTTCTTGCCAAGATGGACCTAGAAAACATTTATTTCATACGATCAAATTGATCTTTGTACAATAAACGAAAATATTAATTAAATAAATGATGAGACTTCGTCTGACCTCCATATCGGTATCACTGGAGACAAACGTTATATTGTAAGTCGCGCCGAGGGGCCATACGATATGCAGTATATCCTTATTAAGTTGCATGAGAAAAACAATGAGCACGTACAAGGCGTTGAGCATAAAAAACTTGAATAGATACTCGTCGCGCAACTGCAAGAGTCCCTTTGCTGTTTCTTTCTGAAAATATTTCATAATTTACGGTTTGTCACCGATGCACGGATTCCCGTTGGATTTTTTTCTGTACCATTTGCTTCTCATCTTCATCAATTGGTTGGAGATATTTTTCGATAAGACGTTCCCAAAATGTTTCTTCCTCGCTGGACAAGAATTCAACGCCACCTTTTCGCAGCCTCTCGTCCTGCAGCCAGTACGGAGAAACTAGAAAATCTCGCGTCTCCCGAGACGACGCATTGGTACAAGAGTTATCCGACGCAGGCTCCGAAATATCATCGATTTCTTCCTCGTCGTTTTCATCGGAATCGCCAAAATATTCCATGGATTCGCTCTGTGCGGCTGACGTACCAACCGCGGGCTCGACTTTGTCGAAGTCGTTCGCTTTTCCCGGCGGCTTATTTTCAATCCGATAATTTTTCGAGGCATCATTTCCGTCGGTGTTCCTGAAAAAAATATATATATATTTAAATATATATTCGATTCGGTTGGTCATATTTTTGCGGTACCACTGTTAAACAAAATTTCATTAATAACGATTACATACTTTTCCATCGCGTCTAAACGGGATGCGATGCGATCCAAAGACGCCGTAAGCAATTCGAATTTACGATCTTCGTCCGATGCCGCATTTCGAGTGCATGGCAGACATTTAAATATTCCGTCCACGAATGCTACGGAACCTCGGTCTTTAGCTTTGACACTGTGAATATTCTTTTTCCCGTCAGTTTTATCATTTTTCGGTTGACCTGCTTTCGGATCGACTTCGTCCGTCTCCTTAAATAAATTATGACCGGAAGTTCAATATTACCGATATTTATTTTTGGCCTTTTCGTGAAAGGAATTACGATGGCAAAGAAAATCATCTTAACCTCAGCTGTAGTACCGGAATCTCTGGTGCCCCACGTAACGTTGTTAACGTTGAAGAGCGAAAAAATAATAAGTATCATGTACATGGACGGTACAGTTACATAATAGATTAGACCGCACAGAAGACACGACCATTCCTGCGGGTGCAGCAGCCCGGCTATGACGAGTTGACTGGCGACAACGAAGAAAAGAATCGTGCTAGGTGCGACCCAACCGTCCTCGGCTATTTGTATCATTATACCGACGAGAACGACGATCATAACGAGTCCATAGAACGCTGAGATTATACCTGCCACCATCAACTGCAAAATAATTTTGAGAATTTCTTGTTTATCCGTGAAAGAATATATTCAATTATTTTTAGCTTTTTTTTTGTTTTTTCTCACTTGTACGTTGGCCTTGCACGTGAAGCAAACGAGGACGAATATGGCGATGGGAATGAGATTATAGCCAAAACTGTCCCAATTGTCGATGGGAAAAGCAGCTACGAACGCTCCGACCATCATGAGAAAAATGGTACCTGGTCCAAGCACGGTACTTCCTGCAACCAATAGTTTTTTAATTCATTTGTTTCAACTGTTTTTTACGTTTTAAAATCTTTCGACGTTTAAAAAATAAATTTTAATAAATAATCGTTAATTCACCCATGAGAACCCATTGATAAGCAATGTACAACCACGAAATATCTTGATTAACTTTTCTCGTTTCGTCAGCTGTACTCAGCAGATCAAAAATATTCGCAATGGTCGATGGAATCCATCGTCTTCGTTGATTGTAAAATTGATTGAAAGACTCCGGTGCGTGGGTGTAAGAATCGCTGGCGGCTGAATATTCTACCTGATAATACATAATTAATTATCGGTTATATGGTTACAAATTGTTATTCTGCCGTGGGTTATGTCAATGTTTATCGGGCAAAAAAACTCACGCGATAGCCAACTTGTAGAATCAAGGTGCAGAGCCATCGATCTTCGCCTTGATCGTATTGCACGTAGTGTCTCGGTTCCGTGGCTCGAATAGCGTATTTTCTCATAACGTTGTGCTCCATAAGGGCTCGCGCTCGAAAGAGTGAGAAACAGCCAGGACTGCACAGCACGCTGCCTATCGTGTGCTCGGTAGATTTTTGCAACCAGTGACCGATGGCGTATTCAAATTTTTGAAACCACACCATTGGACCTTGTCGCACAATTTTCTTTTATGTTTATTTATTTTTAAAAAATCCATTGACCGAATTATTAAATAATATTAATGTTGTTATTCACCCGTGCCGACAGGATGTATACGTCCGCACGCGGCACCGAGATCTTTGTCTCTTTTCATTAGATCCAGCAGAACTTTTACGGCCGACGGTCGAAAATCAATGTCGCCGTCCAAAGTCAAGAGGTACGTATTTTCAGCTATCGTTACTTTTCTCTCGCGACTTATCGGTCGGTCCATCAAACGGTAACCCAACAAATAGTACATGTACATCACCTGTTTTTCAATTATTATATTATCATTATTTACGTTTTCCCAGATTATTTTATCATTTTTATTCGAAAATCTCGTTTAGCCGATCTGCAGAATTATAACCGCACCTGACTCCATCGTTTTCGATGTCTTATCTTGTTCTTGTCCTTAAGATGAACGACCATAGTCGTTTTTCCAGGGAGAATCCACTCGAGCCGGCCACCGTAAGGAGCAGGATATTTCATCGGTGGAGTAGCTCTTATGTGCTTACCCTCGACCGTCTTCGCCATTGTCTCGATGAGGCACATGACGTAATCGTTCACCTGGCTCTCGTTCTCGTCGTGCTTGCATAGACGTTTGCATCCGTGCATGCAGCAGAACGCGTCGTCGAAGAATACGTGAGCTACGGAGCAAAACGCGCGTGTCAAGAGTAATTAATTATATAATCGATAATTTACAGAAAAAAAAATAAGAAACAAATTATTATATTGACTTTGAAGCTCGTAATAATCCCTCAACTCGACGTTGTAGTATCTTTGACCGATACGTTTCGCACCCTGAGCCGCATCCAATCTCAGTATGCTTTCCACAAATTCCGTCATCTCTTCTCGATTCTCGTGCCACATTGTCGCACATACAATTATCCTCGTAACGCTATCGCTCTTATCGACTCCGAGATAATTGTTGTCGACGGGCGCACCTTCCTCTTCCTGTGCTGTCTCTTCATCCTACAATAGGTTTCAAACGTTCGATGTAACGGTCATAATTTGCAATAATAATAAATATGTTTAATTATATAGAGCATTCGCACTTTCGTCATCGCATCGTCTTCCAAAATATCCTCCCCGATTCTTCTATTGAGCATGATCGACTGATCAATGATGAACGAGTCATAAGTCGAAACGACGAAAAGACGTTCGGTTGCAGCGAGTCTCTCGGAATGAGGCGACCAAATGTGCCTCGTTATCCATGCCTGCGACAGCAAAGTTATTGGCCAAATCCAGGGATACCAGTGACCGAGAAAATTTGCCAATGAATCAATACCACCCGGTACATTAAAGAATATATGGTCGGGCAAAAACCCGTGAAACATGCACGTATCGTGATCTCGCAATGCGCAACATATTACGATCGTTGCGATACTTCCGGGTACAACCAGACTGGAGGGACAAGCGAAACCGAATCTTTGCATCAATGTTCTACACGCGAATTTACCTAAACAATTATTATCTTTATTAATAAAATAAACAATTTATTATGCGTTGGAAAAAAAAAAAGAAAGATAAACGTTGAAATTACCCGCCGAATAAACCATGAAAGCCGATACACCTTGTATCAAGACGACCATTAGAGGCAAATGTAGCGTTGGCACTGTGCGATATCCAACGGTATCGTCGTCGTAAGTGGTGTTCTCAAAAATATCAATTTCCAAACTCGGTGAAGACGCGCGTGTTAAATCGGTCAGAATGATGTTGTGCTCCCCGGTTAAAACAGCCGAATCGAAAAGCTTGGAGGGTTCGATACCTTTGGTGTGGGCTATCGCGATTAAACTTGCGAGAAAAATAATTATTCTTGAGATACTAGTGTATGCCATCATTGTGCCTCTGCTCAGTTCTAGTCTTTCCTTCATGCGCGATAACGATCTGATGAATCCTGAAATATTCGTTCCGACGGAAAAGTGTGATTTTTCAAACTTGAAAATACATAAAAATTTTATTCCGAATCCATAACTTACCAAAATTACTGTACGGTGATACGTAATTGGCCCACCATCGACAAGAAGTCAGTATCAAAGTTATTGGCAGCTTCCAATTCGATGACGTCGTGTTAGCATCACCGTCCGGCAATAACCACACGAGTGCGCCACACAATTGAATGAAAAAAGCTGCGCCGTCTCCAATATTCACCAATAACGATCTTCTTTTTTCGCGTCGTTCCTCATTATGCGAGAGAACACCTTTGATAAGTTGAACAAAAAATAAAAATAATAATCAACAAAGTATTCAATGAAATTTAATTGAGTTTTATGGAATTGAGACGAATTTGTCTACCCAGCAAGCCTGGAACGACGCAGGTACAACTGGTCACTATAACCGCTTGAACGGAATTCAATTGCGGTACGAATAAGAGAAAAAGTACGGCTAATCCTACTGTATGTAGTCCATCGACGACGAGCGAGAATATTATGTCCCATATTTTCGGCGATACGCGTTTTTTGAAGAGGCATCGGTAACCAGCGTGAAACAAACCCAATACTTCTGGCAATGAAAATGCGACAAAGATGCACCAGTACCACGCGATCCGGGATATTTCGGGAACCGTTGCCGACAGCATTTTGCCGCCTGGTCTTTGTTCTG
This sequence comes from Sussaba pulchella, assembly GCA_963971145.1. Lineage (NCBI taxonomy): Eukaryota > Metazoa > Arthropoda > Insecta > Hymenoptera > Ichneumonidae > Sussaba > Sussaba pulchella. Next base: position 19,148,972 of record OZ020168.1, read on the forward strand.
TTATCGGAAGTCATTTCGAAAATAATTAATAATTCGAGAAAAAAAAGATAGATATTCGATAATCTCGATGATTCACTCACCGGCATCGTTGTAATCGCAATATTTTACCGGCCCATTATCATCGATCTGGGAAGCTGCGTATATTATCGCTGCTTTCGCAATAATTCCTCCAAACAAGATAGAAAAAAAGAGAATTGCGTAAACGAGCAGTTTCACGATCTTTAAAGTACCGTCGATGATACCCGTGTCAGCCTTAGAGCCTGTTTTGAGCTTCGGTGGAAAATATTTGAAGACGTCCCACGATTCAATTTCTTCTTCGGGTCTTAGGAAAAACAATTTTAACGCTCATAATTTATATGGATATTAGATAAATTGGAAAAAAGAGAAAAATAAATAAATAAATATTGAAATTAAAATTATTTAATTCAATAGCATTTCACGTACCCTCGATCCTCATCCTCATCATCTTCGGCAAAGATATCCCTTTCGTAATCATTGAGATCCGGAAGGTAGCTCATACGGGCCTTATTGTCGGTGCCCAGAGTCATTTTTGTCACTCGTCAAAAATTAATTTTTGTTTTTCGCATAACTCCGACAATTAGACATCGCGAGTTACGTTTGTCGAGTAATGGACGATCGTCGGCAGTGTCAACTCACGCGGCTGATAACGGATTTTCTTATCACATTGAAATCGATAAAATCCGGTTAAATCCATCGCGCGCGGTCACGTGGTCACTTGTTTTTCTATCGCCTTCCGAGCAATTTTTAGAACTATCCGGATTCTTGTTAGTTCGTTACGTTTCTTTCACTATATTGCTTACCAGAATTGATGAAACAATAATTTTAAGCAAACAAAAAAGTTCCAGCCAGTAACCCTGAATTTCTTCAATATTTCCACGTCACAACAAATAATTGTCGCTACCCTCGGACGAATCGGGACGCTCCTCGTCATTGCGGTATCTGCCAATTATATGACATTCGATTGCACCACATTATCGTCCAGGCTCTATCTATGAAACGAAAATGATGCGAAGCGAGTCGGATCACCCGATGATATAGTATACGAATACAAAAGTGCTCCGATAAGTCATCGACGGATAAACTCGATGATATCCCGCGTACGTATGGCCCTTCGTTGATTATTATTTTAAATATTTGTGTGAACAATCATCGTGACGAATGATATCTATTATCCGTAGATAAGGACCTATGACGGATCAATATATATATCACGAAATCGTTTTTCGACCACTGCGCGCGATGCATGAGCGCATCATAAAAGCATATTTCCAACACGATACACATATTGATAAACCAACAATTTTGCCTATTCTCCCTAGCAATAACAATTGATCGTTGTAGTTTTTTTCCGGAAAGAAAAATAAATTGATGGACGCACAAACTTTCAGCGCAATTTTGTCATCGACGAAGAACTATGACGGAGCAATGTGCGAATGCATATCGATAAATAATGTTTTTTGTCTTACCAACGCCGAGTATGCAAAAGGACAAATTCGATGACGCGTGCATCTCGCTGACGTACTATGCGTTATTCCCTCCGAACAGTCGACAAGTCGATCGGAAGGGTTGCCCCTTCAGGTGAGCGGAACACTCGTCCCAGCCACTCCTTACATTATTGCGACATGTATTGGAATCAACTGCGGTAACTGCGGAACGTAGATGAATAATTACAGCGGTACGTTCGAGAAGCGAGACAAGGGTGAACTATACGTCGACGTATTTGACATCATTAACGTATTAATTATGCAGACTATACATGGGGTCGCAGCGAAAATTGAATTTATCGTCTTCTATTTACCGTACGTTTGCCGAGGGGAAAAACGAGAAAAATTTAATATCGTCAAGTTTCGTAAAACCGGAGACGTAGACCGGTAATTATCGTGTAGAATAATAGCGACAGCGATACTTTTAGACGGTAAATATTTAAAAATGTTACCTCCGAGCGTGCAATCGAACAGCTGGTTATAAGCAAACGCTCGGCTTCGCAGTAGCAAGATTCCCATTATTTATTTCAATTATAATTCGTCGTTTACTCGTCACAGTTCATTCCAACGTAACACGATGGAGAAACTGCAACATACTTTAATTATTCTCAAATGGTGCGGTGTCTGGCGACCGGTACATCGGGCTTCGAGCAACAAAACTAAACTCTACCTTGTCTACACGTGTTTCATGATGTTTCTGTTGATTACAATCGTGTTCTCGCAATTCATCGAACTTTTTACCTCGGTAAACGATATCCACCTTTTCGCCAAAAATACGTTTTTATTGCTGATTATCATTGCTGACTGTGGAAAGGCGATTAACATATTGATCAAACGAGACGATATCATTCAATTGACGAATTGCCTGCGACAGGATCCTTGTCGACCGAGGACCGAAGAGGAACTTGCTATTCAATGTAAATTCGATCGACTAATCAGGTCTGTAAAGAAAAAAAAATACTAACTTTTTGTAACTGGCAATAATACAATTAAAATTCGCGAACGAAGAGGAGCGTTAGTCTCGATTCCAATTTCGATTTTATGCATTTTACTATTGTTTTTTTCAATACTTGGCGTCTTACACTCGATCATCTGTTGTATAAATTTTTATCTGAATATATATACCTTCATAGGTACAACACTTTACGATACTTCGCGGTCGTCAGTACCGCTGTTATCGTTGCCCTGGTGAGTTCTCTGGTCAAACATGTACCCCGAAAAATGTTGCCGTACAATACTTGGATGCCATTCGACTATGAGGAATCTTGGTTGGGTTACTCGTTTGTCTACATTCACCAGACACTTGGTATTCTTTTTGGTGCCGCAGTGAGCATAGCATTCGATACCCTATTCGTGACATTGATGCTGCAAACTTGCGCCCAACTCAATATTCTTATGCATCGATTCGACAAAATACCTGATAAGTTGAACGAAATTATCGGTGATCGTGATAATAGGAATGATACCAATTTGTTCGTCCGAAATTCAGAAGCGACATTGCTATCCGAAAGCGTTCAACATCATCTTGCGATATTCAAGTTAGGTATTTTGTTTGAATTTTTTTTTTTTAAATCTTTCTGCACATAATCGACGGTGGTCAGATCGTCGATTAGATTTTTAAAAAAATTGTTAAACGCAACGTTACGACTATTTCTTATGTCTACGATAAATTCAGGTTTGCCAAGAAATCGAACGATCTATTTGGCATTATGATATTTATTCAGTACGCTGTGAGTACGTCTGTCCTCTGCGCGAGTCTGCTACTACTCTCGAAAGAGAAGCTATTCAGCCCAACGTTTACAGAATTCTTCGTGTATCTAACTGAAATGGGCGTACAGATACTTCTATACTGTTTTTACGGAGGCGAAGTGACCATCGAGGTAAAACAGTTGACATTTTTAGTTTAAGCAAGCAAGTTTTCTTCCTTCGAATAATAAAGAGTCAGGAGGTTTTACTTTTGGAAAATGTTTATTTACCAGAGTCTGAAGGTTTGTGGCGCTATTTACGGGATGGACTGGCCAGCGCTTAGTACCCAGGGACGACGAAGTCTCCTGACGATAATGGCTCGAACTTTGAAGCCGATCGAATTCACGACAGCCCACGTTATAACCCTTAATCTCGAATCTCTCAAAAGTGTAAGCTTAACATTTGTCACACACATATGCTGTATTTACATTATTAACTTCTATATATTTTGATTTTTTAGCTCGTCAAGTTTTCATATTCAACCTACAACGTACTCTAAAAAAATCCAGGAAAAGTTTCACTATAGGAAGATAAATGCATAAAACTACCCGTATTTTTTTCCCAAACGTTGATATTACAGACCTTTGTATTTGGAACATTTCGATCGATGATTATGTCGAAGACTAATAATCAACGTCACTAGACACGCCCGCTAATTCTGCACTATCGAATTTACATCATAATAAATGGTGGCGATTGCTGCACGTGAGACAGATAATTATGGTGGCAAGCGAACAGCCTGAGGAACAGGAAGGATAGGAGACGGCGCATTATTAACAATGTCATAGAGGGGCTCGTTGAACGTTGACCTGGCCTGACGTAGTCGGTCATCAACATGGTGGGGATAGGCGAAATTTCACATGGACGTTGGTGTAATTGTCGGTAAAATTTAATCGCCTTCGTGGTCGTCCATCAACGCGTACCTCGCGAGTTCCTAAAAGTTGGAAATTTCATTAGATTTTTCAAATTCTCAACGGTACGTTCGGTGCTGTAAACAAGGAAAATCGTTGTACCGCTTCAATGTCCGCTTCGAAATCCTGTCGACACTGTGTTATAAGGGGATCGTTGGCATCGTAAATCCGACTTCTTTGCGAGATTCCCTTTAACTGTGTCTCTTGAACATCCGAATCAACTTCGACGCGGGACGATTTCATTTTTAATCTCATTTCACGATTCTTAGCCTCGATTACTTTTTCCCGGCGTGTTTCCCTATCCAAAAGCTACGAAATAAAAAATTAGATCGCACTCCCGATGCCTTGATTTATTTTTTAATTTATTGATGAAGAAATTTACCGCAGTTAGCATGGCTTTATCGTGCTTTTGATTGGTTGTGAGAGCTTCGGAAAATTTTAAAAGATAAGTCGTTCCGTTTTTACCGGCTACAGCAGCTAGCTGTCCCTGTTCGTGCTGTCTTATGCAAGTCAGTGCTTCGTCGCATACCTTTAACACGTCGAATCACTCAAATATCGTAGAAGCTTTAGTCTTCGGACAGCATGAAATCGGTGTTTGGATTTAATTCCAAGAATAATTCGCACCTTAACGGTGAGAACCGGAGAATGATGTTGAACGAGCAGGTCCCAAACATCGAGGGTACCATCTAATTTTGTTAGAAAAAATACCGAAAACCGGGTCGCGCTCCATGCACCGCCTGTTAAAGGCTCCCGATGGCTACTGTCAAAAATAATCATTGGTGTGCCATTTTTTTGTTATTGGCCAATAAGTTATTTTTAACGTGCAACGACATATATATTTACGGTGTCCATATGATGCTAGATTCTCGACAATCTTCGGACCAGACACGCGCTGTCCAATCGCCTACGGTCAAGAAATTTTTCACAAACGTTGGATTTCTCTCGACGCTTAGAACCGGTCCGTACTGAGCTGCAAATCTCGTTGCTATTTTTTCACCCGGTGTTTTGCCTTTTCTACTTCCGGAAATCACCATTCCTAAAGATTAAAATTCGCTTGCTTTAGCCTAACATTAACGTTAATCTGTACAATGATTCGAAAAAAATTAAATTTTCTGGAGAAACGGATTATCTTTTATCTCCACCGTTTTCGAGACCGCACATAAAACGGGTGCCGATCGATGGCTCGAATTGCAGCGCCGATATACCAACAGCTCTGTTAACGTCCTGTTCTTCCGGTTTTGTCAAGTCAATAACCAAACTTTCCACGGGCATTTGAATCTTTCGCGTGTCCCACCACTTAATCTTAATAACGATAATAAATAACTATCCAACTCTCAAAAAGTAATTTGGTATGCAATATACGAGGACAAAATTTGCGCCCTCAGATCGGATTTGTTGTGGAAATTCGATACCTGGCCGTCTTTGGAAGCGCTGAAAAATTCGGTTCCAGTTTTAGAATTAATCCAGAGAACTTTGTTGCACGGATCTCGATGACCGCCCTCGAACGAGCTCATTTCCACAGGCTCTGGACCTCTTCTGATGTCCCAGTAGGCCACTCGACCCGATATTAACCCGCTCACAAGCGTATTGCTGTCTTTCGGACTGTACTCGATCGTTGGCATCGGACACGGTGGCTTCAATGTTAAAAATGGGGTGTTTGGATTTTCTGAAATTTCACGATTCGCCTATAAAACTTTTGTTCGATATATATTTTTCATTAAAAGACCGTGTTCTGCAACTACGTAAATGGTTACATGACATTTCGGTCTGATACTTATTTTAAACCCATCGAACTTTGTGAATATTTCTACTCACCGACGTCCCAGATGTAAGAGAAAGGACTGTAGTTCTTTACGTTTTTGAAATCGGTATTGCAATAGCTCACAGCCAATCTCGTGCCCTGGTCTGGAGACCACGAGAGATGAGTAACTGGCCTGTTTACCGGTACCACATCACGATAAACATTCAGCGTACGTGAATAAGATCTGAGAACTAGCGGCGACGGCTCGACATCGTGAAAGTACTGTTCGTATATGTTGCAAGCGTTATTCTGCAGTATGCAGTGTTCCATCGACTTGATAAAATAATTTTATTTTTTAAACACACAATAATTGTATTGTTCGTACAATCCTGCGCTCATTCAGGTTCATTGAAAATATATTCTATTGAAACGTTCCGGTTTGATGGATAAAAAATTATTACAGTCAATAATTGCATCATTGTGTGAAGATACAATTCGTCTTTCTCCACCTTACGTCTGTATCTGACGGTTTGCTCTAAATCGTGCATATTTACATCCTTTGGCCAGCCCCCTTCCGTATGATTTAATCCGGACTCTTTGAACGTCGCTGTAGTTGTGTTCGCCTTGGATAATCAAATTCGATAAAGTTTAATAAAAATTGATTATTGAACAATTTTGTTTGCTATTCATTCGATCGACGAAAAATTATGGAAAGAATTGTGGACATAAAACCGATGTACCTCGTGGACGGAGTAGCTTTTGTTATATTGAGTTCCCTGAGTTACCGGATCAATCCTCACAAAATCACGCATCAACGTGGAATTCGGTTTAATGTCCGTCTGTAGCTTATCACTTTCTTCGAAATTACACCATTTTCCAAATTGGCTCCGAGGTTTCGCGTACACATGTTGGATATCCATGTTTTTTATTTTATTTTATTTATGGTGCTACAATAATCAATTTCTCATTGATTTATTTTTTTCTTACCAATTCTTGCGAACTAGCATTTTTTATTATAAATGCAACTAATACAACAGGATTTTAGACAACTCAGGAGAAGCGAGAGAAAGGGAACGACAATTGAGGTACAGACATTTGTTGAATCAATTGTATCCTAATAAATCTCCATGGCAACTGATTTGATTACCGTTAAATATCTGTTCGCACGAGTACCGGAATTCTGGGATTTAACACTTGTGCGATGGCGAAAAACATTTTATACGCTTCGGAATATTCCGGCGTGTCAGGATGAAATTCATTGCAAATTTCGGGTATTACTTTTTCACTTAGCAATTCAATCAAACAACCGTGGTAGTGTAATTGCTGTAGACGCTGATTAAGCTCGAAGAACGATGCCAATTGGCTCCTATTGGCGTACCGTATGCAGACCGTTCGGGTTAAATCTAAAATATAAACGCATGCCCATCAATAAACGCAGGAGATAACATTTTTATTTTTGGCAGTTTTTTGGCATCGCTCCGTTTTCGGCAAGTCTTAAAAATGATGTTTCCACTAACCGGGGTACACGTCGACCCCGAGACGATTCCAAACACCGTTGGAACACCAGCCTCTGGCGATGGATGAATGTTTCCTTAACTTTTCCATTTTACGAAATTTCAATGGATCGAATTTTTTCACCGGACATGTCTTGCTCCGGCCATCAAGTTCGACGTATCGGTTAGTCGTTCCAATTAACGCGGAATCCACGAAAGGCTGGCTATGAGCGTCTCGCAATAGCCGCGAAAAATCGACGATCAAATTTGAAACCTCCGCGTTGCCGCAATTTTTTTGTCGCACGTTCCGTTCTTCGTTCTTTCGAAAAATTCATCGATCCGATTATCAACAATTCGGCCTATTGATCATGAATAAATGTCGCGTCGACCTACCATCGTCTGAAATTCATTGAGAAACCTGTTGGCTGCACGTTCGCATCTTTTATCATCGGCAGTCGCCCTTGCCGATCCTGACAATTCATTTGAAGAATATGAATGATACATCTTTAAAATTCGTACGATATCTCCGGGAACTCCGAATCTATCCAATCCTTCCATTGTATCAACCGTTGTCCGCACACGTTGTTCCACAATATTTTCGGATTTTGTTCCGTGACAGGGACAATTGTCATCCTTGATTTCCTGTGTTGACGAGCTGGATGATGGCTTCGCTTCTTCCGTCGACACTTTGTCCATCAAGCGATTCAACTCGGCAATGGACGCCGAACAGCTGTTCGAACTTTGAGATGAACTTGCACCACGTCGTTGCTTCGAATGTTGGAAAAAGTTATATTAATTACTTTTTTCAATAGATTTTTCGAATTAAAATTGACACCGACATCTCAACAGAAAAGGAACTCCAATGCCATTCTCGATTTTTAAAGGTTAGTCAACGCTTATCTTGACAACAAGGGTCGAGCGGTATTCGATTGAAAACTTTATTCGAAAACTTTTCTTTTTTTTTTTTATCAATACAGTTGCTAGAAAGATTATAATTGTTCTCACCCCAATAAAATTAGCTCCGGATAATTCGGACTTAGGATCAACCGTAGACTTTGAATTAGTCTTTTCAAGAATTTTTATGTTCGATTTGTTAGCCGCTACGAAATTTTTCGTCGATTTTTCTTTCGAGACGATTGTATTTCCTGCGGAAACACGGAGAAGCTTCCGGTCTGTAATGTTTTTCGATGGGCAATTCGTTTTTTTTCCAGGTGAAATTTTATCTTTGCGTTGAACACACGCGGATTTTCCTTTTGATTTATCGATGCCCGACCCGCTCGTAGATGCAACGACGGAACATCCTTGCTTGATCGCTTCATTCGAGAACTTCCGCACTTTCGAAACTTCATTGTTTCTGTTCGTCACGATTTTTTTGTTGGCCGGCGCGTATATGGTTTTGACGTCAGGTTCTCTCATTTTACGTTTTTGCTTTGAAACGTTGATTGCAATTTTTTCGCGTAGTTCCTGTGCTTGCTTCAGTGCCCTTCCAATTCCTTCGACTATTTCCTGAACGTGATTTCCTAACGATGCTTTCTGACAAGATTTAAAACGAGCATACATTTTTTGCGCTATCATGCTCGCTTATTCTTCAAATTAATCGAGAAAATGATAAAAATTGAAATAAATTCGTGCAGAACATGAGACAAAACTTTGACAAAAATCATAATGCGTAAATGTTTATAAAAAAAAAAAAAAAAAAAAACTTACCGAATCGCAGGTGCAACAGCTTTCATCGATTTCTTTACATATCATCGTTTCGATCGGCCACGGTCTCAAAACGTATCTAGCTTCGTTGCATTCGCTTTCAAGAATTATCTTGACGTTTTCGGTCCAGAACAAAATTTCACTGACAAAGTCGCTCAACGATGTCAAACCGCAACTCCCGCCGCCCATTGTCGCAGAGTCGTTACCCTGATACGGGGATTAAAATTATTTTGTGAGTTACATTCGGAATAATAACTTTCGTCCGATTGTCAGTTTTTACTGAACATAGTATCATAACCAGCGAATAATGTATTTCACGAGCGACTGCCATAAATCGTCGATTTTGAGGTAATGCTTGTCGATAAAAATGTAGTAGCAATATCAATAAGCATCGATTTTTTATCATTATGTTTTCCTATGTACTAATTGTTTTTTTAAAGAATCCTTAAGATTTTTCGCAGCAACGATGGCACGTCTTCGAGCCGCATAAAAAGTACTCGATGAACGAGATTTTTTTTCTTGAGAATGATATTCGACGAGCAATGTTGACGGATGGAATACGATTGGATTCGGGATTGGAGAAGAAGGCAGATAAACAAACAAGTACAGCGATATTTGATTTTCTTTATATATTAAGAATAATATATAATAAAAACTTAAAGATAGAATTTCGCCCATGTTTTTATTTATTTACTCTCATTTTTTACGATAATTAGAATATCATCGCGTCAGTAACCACCTGAGTTTCAGAGTCAGTCGAAACCGGGATAAAATCGAGATGATCCCTAGCTTAAACTTACATAACAACCATTTGTGTTAATTATTAAATGCTTTCGAGATGGAATGGCTCATGCTCATGCAATATTTGGGCGGGTGGGTGTCGGGCTCAATCCCGCGATGTCGAGGGACGCTCGACGAAACAGCGAAATACGTTTTACATCGAGAGATCGGAGCGTATTATATAAAAATAAAATGTTATTCGAGACAACGGGAAATACGATGTCTCGCGGTCGCACATTCAGTTTAGCTCCAATTGATGAATTACTCGAGTGGAGGGGGGGGGGGGGGATATTCGGTCTACGTAGGGAGCAAACATCGGGCATGTGCTTGCGATTGCGATGGCACGTGCAGCTAAGTACGCTCTTGCCGAATCAATTTCTTCGCTCAAAAAACTAACAAGGAAATAAAAGTAAATATTTGAAAAGAAGAAAAAAAACGAATAACACGTACGCTAGACTAATTGTCAAGACAATCGATGTCAAGGTTCATCGCGGATGCGGAGATTGTATCGACAGAACGAATGAAATTATGTTGCTGGAGGTCGTCAACGATAACGAACTCAGATGCGCATGACTAATCGGCGAGCGTATTATGCGAAGGAAATCCGATGCACATGGGCTTCTTGAATACCCCATTGGTCACAGTTACCTGTGATTTATATCATTTTTTTTTTTTTTTTTTGTAGACGAATACGGGAAAATTGATTTTTATTCGAGACGACAGACACGCATGAGCAGTGGCTATCGCTTCCGTTATTTCTCATGCTCATTACGCGCGTTATTGGCTTACAACTCGTCCCTTCTTGGCACATCGTCGTCCTCTTCCTCTTCCTGAGCCTGAAATTTTTTTAATCAACACGATATAGAATATTCGTTCGGTAAAATATTCGAAAATGAATAAAATAATAATAACTCACCTCTTCAGCTGCTTGTCCCTCGACACCCCCGCTTTCGATAAATTTGGACAAACCTTCGAGCGTTCTCGGGCCGTTGTAATCGACAGCCTGAAAAAATTCCGGCGCGTGATTGATTAGTTTAAATGAGAATTTTGTTTGTTTGTTTGTTTTTCAAACGTACGAACGGGGCACGTACCTCGTTGGTGTCCTTTTTGTACATGGTAATGGTTGGGAAGCTGGTGATCTTAACTTCTTCAAGCTCGTTAGCAGTCGCGTCCATCTTGGCGATGACGATCTCTTCGCTGTCTTTATATTTTTCACCAAGCTGGAAAAAAATTTAATTTGACTTATTAACAAAATTCAATGGTAAATCGAGGATTGTTGGAGCATTGAAAATTTATTTCCGGAAAAAACTTACAGCATCGTAGATGGGAACGAGCTGCTTGCAGTGACCGCACCAGGGCGCGTAGAATTCGACCAACACGTCCTTCTTTTTGTCGAGAGCAACTTGAGCGAAGTTTCCGCCAACGAGAACCTTGACCGGAGCCTTGTCCCAGTCTTCCGGCACATCTTGAGTGAGCAGGTGTCGCTTGAGCTTACCCTCGACGAACGTAGTCACGAATTTCTTGACATTTTCCGCCGACAGCTCGGGATTTTCGGGTTTGTACTTGGCCATGTCCGCTTCCAGCTTGATCAGACGCATCGCCGGAACCTCTTCCTTCTTCATTCCGAAGAATTCCAAAATTCTCTCATGATCGGCTTCGTCAGCGTTTATCGTCACAAACAAAACCTAATCGAATTAAAATAAATGATGAGTGTTGATCAGAAACCCGAAATATTCTAGCGTGGTCCGTGAATAAATGTCGCGTTATCTTACCTCGCCACGGAAGTCCTTGGCCGGTTCCGTGATACTCGCGATGTATTTGTCGTAGTGTCCGGCGTCTTTGCTCAAGAATATCAATAGATGGCTCTTGATCTTACCACCGAAAATCTCCTGCGCGGTCTCTTGGTTGAATTCGACTATGAGCGGAAGTGCGTGCGTGTTGATGAAATTCTGAAGGCTCTCTACGTCAAGCTCACCCTCGAAAACAGCTTGACCTTCGTCGAACTGCGAATAAGGAGGAATGAATATTGCAGAAAGTTTTAATAAATTAAAAATTAAATAAACAATTTGTCATACACACCTGCTTGAACAGAATGATCTTGCCATCTTCGGTCTTGTCCTCCTTGACAACATCTTCGTTGCTGGTAATGGCAAAAGCATGCTCATCAATGGCATTGGCAACTTCCATGAATATTTTGGCGGCGTCACTTTCGACATCCTGTTAAACCCATTTTTTATTATGTAATTTACAAACCCAATTTTTTAAAACTTTCTTCTTATGAATAAGTAAGCCATAATGCTCTGAGTAAGTTCTACGTTGGGTGCGGCAAGTCAATCTCACGTTACCTTGAAGTAACCAACAACGGCGACTTTTTTGGATTCGCGGAAAGCCTTGGCCTCCTCGACGCTGTTGAGCTCGGTCGCCGGGGGTCCGGTCTTCTTGGTCAACCAATTGACGATATCGTCAGCCTTGCGTCCGCCTCCGTACTCGATGACCGATCCCTTGCGGTAGAATTTGAGGGTCGGGTAACCTCGCACTCCGTGATTTTCAGCAAGCTCCGCTTCCTGGGTTGCGTCTACCTTGGCAAGTTTCACGTCGGATCCAATTTCCACCAGCTGGGCAGCCGCTTTGGCGTACTCGGGCGCCAAGGCCTTGCAGTGTCCGCACCACGGCGCGTCTGGAGAGATGAATTTTTCATTTTTTCACTTGTGATCAAACGGGGTTCTTTTCTTTGATAACCCATGAAAATTTCATCTCGTCGGAATAGCATTTTAACAACTAATTAACGATATATCGACAAATTATTTAAAAAATTACGATAACGAAAGTAATAATTTTTTTTTAACTCTTCATTAGAATGCCGACAATTAAGTAAATTATAGCGACGATGCTACGGAATAACGGTGTCCGTGACGTGCAACAACCGGTTGAATCGTTCGTAAGTACGTGTGAGCTGGTGTGCAGCCGTGTACAACGGTACCGGTATACGCACACATAAACACACGTATTACGAAATGGAGCGAGTTCGGGCAAACGGAAGACGCGCGATTCAGACGAATTACCGAAATACATTAACCAGCACGAAAAATTCAATCGGCTGTCGTTGATGACGTGTAAGGGTCAACCATCTGGAGTCTCTCGGCATCTCATCGGTATGTCACGGAGGCGAGAGAGATAGAGGAAGAGGGACCGTTTGGGAATACAGTGTGCGAAATGGCAATTGCGCCGGTTTGTTCGTTAGAGGCAAAGCTGATGGAATAATGAGGGCGCGTCTGTTGCATATACTCACAGAATTCGATGAGAACGTAGGTATTATCCTTGATTACTTCCTCGAAATTGTCTTTGGTGATGACGAGCACACCATCCTCGATCTCAACGCTGGCAGAAGATGCTCCATAGCAAAATACCGCGACGATAATCAATCCGGCGAAGTTCATCTTGCTCTCGTTACGTTCGGTGAACGACGAATAAAGTATAAACGCGGGTCTAAGATAGTTATTTCCGTGGACGGTGCCAAGAGACACGGCGTCGGGCTGTTGCAGGAGGACGTGTCGCTACGAATTGACGAGCGACGCGGTGCCGTGAACTACAGGAAGTGAACAAGTCGGAGATGTACGAGAGGCTCCGCTGATGTAGGGAGCGAGTGAGCGGACAAGAGGGCGAGAGAGGGCGAGAGAGCCGAGGAGCCAACGAGGCAACGAAGAGTAGCGTAGGTGCGGTACACGCGGCAATGGCTGGCAATGGCGCGGCCGTAATGCGTGGCACGACTTTCATCGTGGTGGCTCGTCATTGGCTCTTTTTCGCTCCGAGCGTCGAGACGATCGTCGTCGTGGACGTCAAATCGGTCCTTACGCCGCTGGCACCCGCTGGCAGCCGCTGGGCCCGATAACAAATTCGAGAGATACAAATTTTGTTGAATCCATAGTATCTACGGGTCTTTGTCATTATTTCTTATGTCATCATTTTTTTTCCGCCTAATTTTGTTTACCGACCGATGCTTCATTTTTTATCCTCTTTTTTCCGTGTACGTGTAAGCTCTCACGCATCAACGCATTCGACCGCTCCATCGAGTCAAAGTCAAAATTAATCGGCAAAAATCCCGCCAATCGCACAGATTTAGCGCGGAGATGATCCTCCGACCTCCGACTGATATTGCAATTAATTTATTTATTCAACATGTTCCTAGAATGTAAACTAGCGTTGAGTCGTATTTAACTCAACGAAAATCCACTAATTTACGGCATAATAATCGCCATCATTGCTATTCTTGTTCGCATTTCGAATTATATTAATCACAACTCAAGATAAACAATGATTATTTTTTATTTTTATTTTTTTCTCAAAATTTATACGCATGAATATACGCGGTGAAATCGATGAGAATATAACCTTAAATATAATTCATGTTTATAATTGCTTTATTAATAATATAATGCTAGATTAATAATTGCGACAGCTTGCGATAATGACGTCATTGAGACGAGTCGGAACGATTCGCAGTCCATAATGCAAGAGAAGTCTCTGAGAGATTGTGGGATTCGCATTGCAACCGTTCGGTCCGAACGTGACGCCTGATGCGCGGTATAGATGCCTTTGAAATATATTTTCAATTAAATATACGTATATACTGTTCAAAATTCGGATCTGTGATAAACTCTTTTTTCTGAATTCAGTACGACCACTTTGGGAATCGACTCTGCGGCGTCGTTTATTAGGCCACGAAATTAAGCTGCTTAGATCCAGAAAAAGTCCACACATATATATATATATATATATATATTTGTCGATATAGGCGTTTTAATATTTTGGAGTTGACAATCAAATTCGAAATTTATTCGCGATCCGCGGAACATTGAACCCAAGCCAAAAACTCAATATTTCATAATCAACAGGGCACAGTGCGCTGTCTATTAATAATACCCAGTATAGTAGTAATGAGTTTCATTACTCCATTGTATAACCGTAAGACAAGTGTATTCGAGACAGACGCTTTTCCGTCGATTAGTGTAGGATTTCGATAACTCAACTGTGTTTAGTTAATAAAAATGTAAGCAAAAACATACAGGAATCTCCATTTCTTAAATCGGCTCGATACTCAGACTGTTACATCCAAGGGCGTCGAGTACCCTTGACTTAATGATAAATAAAAATGTTAAGCAAACAAAAAAAGTCGATCGACCGAATGCTCGACAACCAATCTTACTCTCGTACTTGACATATTCTCGTGTTTTATTTTCTTTCTTTTTGATTGTTTTAACAGATGGCACTGTACAAAGTAACTTCGGAAGTGCACACTGAGAGTAATGATTCGATATTGGAGTCTACGGAAAACAGTGAGTACCATTAATAATTAGTGAGCAACAATGTTATCGAAAAATAAAAAATAATAATAACTATATCGAATTGGGAAAATTATTTTTGGCAGATGTAACCAAGTCATTCGCATTTACATATCCCGCATATATGTCAAAGGCGAAAAGTCAATCGTTGGAATATGATGACGAAGGCGACTTGATCTTGAGTCGACCGAAAAAGGGCAATGTGGAAATCGGTAATTGAAACTTTTGATTCGGACAACCGGATATACAATCTTTAATTTGTTCTGTATTAACAATAATGACGTTTGATTCGAAAAATCATTTCAGAATACAGTACGTCCACGGAATTGCAACTCGTTGGGCTGCAAATTTGGCGCGGGGCCCTTGTACTCGCTGATTATATTTTGTCTCATCCAGAACTGTTTGTGAAAAAAAAAATATTAGAACTTGGATCTGGAGTCGGCCTAACGAGTATCGTTGCTAGTTTATTGGCCAATGAAATAATTTGTACAGGTCGGTCAGCAGGGTGGTAAAAGCCAGCCAGATAAAAAGGAAAACTTTTTCAGGCCTAAAAATACATATTTAGTTTGAATTTGCGATTTAATCATTGAATGAACAATATTTGTCCGAACCCACGGATTCGTGAAATTTCATTCGCGTATTTGTGGAAGAAAAAAAAACATTTAGCGTATTCGTCTCTTGGAAAATATTAGCAACGAAACAATAATTCATTACATAAAGATAATAATTATTAATGCAGATGTAAATGCCGGAGGTATTTTGAAGCTGATCGAGTCAAATTTCGAACGAAACAAGCCACTGGTGAGGTCGAATTTTAACGTTATGGAATTAAACTTTCTGAATTTGAATTGGTCGCCGAATTTGCTGGAGAAACTCAATGGGGTTTCGGTTATTCTGGCTGCCGACGGTAAGTCTCTGCGAGAGATTAAGATAAATAGTGTAAAAAAAAATAATCGACTGATTTACATTGCACAGTAATATACGATGACGAAGTGACGAATGGATTCGTCAATACATTGGCGCAGCTCTTCGATAAAGATCCTTCCAGAGTTGCCTACGTGGCACTGGAGAAACGTTACGTTTTTACGATAGCGGATCTTGAATCCGTGGCTCCGATGTACGAAGAATTTCTGCGATGTATAGCCAAGCGAGAGTTGGACTGGATCGTCGAACACGTTGACGTTAACTTTCCCCAGTACTTCGACTATAACCGGGTCGAGCAGATGATACTTTTGAGAATTCGTAGCAAAAAGGATTCAACGGCGCAGCTATAACTGTGATTTCGAAGATATTTATTTCGAGAAGAAAACGCCAGACAGTATTATGCGAATAATAATTAATAATTAATTAATAAACCGATGAGGTTATCCTACGTCCGAATTTTTAAAAGATTAATGCAGTACTATGTTTATTGAAAAATAAATAAATTGCCAATTATTTATGATAGAAGATTTTTGGGGTCAGGAACGATGGCAAAAACGAAACGCATAAACCTGCTGCTGTGTTCACTCATCGCAGATTTTATTAAATGTCAATTTGTTGTTGTCGCTATTTACATCTTACCATAGATGACAATATTTAATGGCAATGATCAAGGTCGTCGGAAGATCCCGCGTTCAATCTGTTTACAATCATTTGTAACGTGGGAAGCAAGCTTCTCGAGTCGATTCAGAGAAAATATTACGATGATTCGTATGGGAAGTTCATTAAAACAAAGCGGCGGGGACAAAATGTTTGATCCGGAATCGCGTCTTCGGACGACCGTGAGGCAGTATTCGTAGTAGTTTATACTATATTACACGATTGATGATATCGGATAATGGCGTACCAATTTGGTACGACCCAAGGTAGTGTCTGTATGATCGCCGGTCGACAATAAGGACCAAAACTCGGATAACCAATATGGTTTTCTTATTTTTTCCTTCGATTTATTTTCCAATAGTGACTTTGTTCGCCGTAGATTATTCGTTACAGCTCAAAGATTGTCGACTGGCCATTGCAAAAATACAGACCCTCGAGTGTGGCCAAGGCACTTTCACTCTATATCGATTTATTTATGAATCAGAGGGAATTCAGAGGAAATTTAATAAATTAATCTATCTTTTTTGTTCGTATTTGTTTTTCTGAATAACGCACTTTCAGACACGTCGTAAGTCTTGACGTTTCGTATTACAATAAGCATTCCGAAAATTAACAAAGAAACATTTTCGCAGGTTTTACAATGAAACAGCGTTAGACTATAAACGTTTGACAATTACGTAACCAAACGCATAAAGAAAAAAAAACGACTACCGTCCCTGATAAAGGAGCTAACTTGGCACAACGGCCGATTTAAAAAAAAATCGATAATAAAGGCTACTGTTACGAGATGTTATGGAAAAAGGTTGAGCGTTGAACTTACTAATTTTAATCTTATGTGTCTTTCTTTCGATAAACCGGATTTTACGTGTCTAATATAAAGACGGAAAGGAGGGAAAAAGCCATAATCACGATTCCAAATTTAAAGAAATATTTGTAAACAATTAAAAATATAGGGCAGCTGATGAACCATTCGATCAATCGAAACTACTTATGTCTGTTAATGAAAATTTGAGTGCCGGTGAAATTGGACAAACTGTTAATGGTGAAAATTACACGCGGCTAATGGGAACAAACAAATTCATTAGCGACAATGAGAAGCGGGGTGGGTGTCTAAGGGACGTTTGACTAGAGTAAAAAAATTGGTTTCGCCAGTGGTAATGAGTAAATAATTACGCTGCGACTGCATTCCACGAGTGGAAAAAAGATTTTCAGAAAGAAAGGAAAAAAAAAAAAAATCGAATAGTAGATATAATGAACAAGGATGCATTGACATGTTCATAAATGGACAGCTGAAAACGAGAATCAGCGTGTGGGGAACGAAGATTAAAAAAATAATAAAAAAGCCCCGACGAAAAAATCGATAAATCCGGACGATTTTTCGCACATCTATCTCGTTATCGGTCAGGAGAGATGGCTTACCTATATTGAATACAAAATTGAATCTAACGTCTACAACAATGACGAATAATCCGTTAACTAGGTATCTCAATAATTTTCATTTGTCTCGATTGAGTTCTTCTCCTTCTGAATTGCAATTAATATATTATTCGCAACAAATACTGTACAAAAGAAAAAAAAATGAACGTGGAATCGGGCACAATACCGAGACGCGTTGCAAGAGCGATTATCGTTTCTAATGAATAGTCCCGACTTTGTGCATTGCTTCGAGGATATCATTCGGAAGTAACCCGTCGAGTACCAATTTTCGTCGGTAATTCTCGTTGGTAGAATTTTCCGTGGCCATGGATTTGCGTCGCAAAGGCGCCGAATTATCGGCTTGTTGTACAATAGAATTAGTACTTTTGCGACGGGTCGGTGGTTCGTTCGTTTGTCGATTATTAGGATTGTTGGTAACGTTGCTCCCGTTACTGTCTTTTTGACTCGTCACGGGGTTCCCCGTCGTTCCTCCCGCACTTTTGGCTATGTTGTTCGTCGATACGGACGTCGTATTTTTACTCCCGGGTCCTTGATTCGATCCTAAGCTGCCGCCATTCTTGCTCGTTGTATTCGGAATCCCGGAAACATTGCCGGACGCGGTATTGTGAGTACTCGTACTCTTGCCGGAAGACGCACCGATCATGCTCGCGTGTTTGCTCACGGTATTGTGCATCGATACCGTGCTTTTCGGGCCCTGTGAACTCGGCGGCGAACCCAGCGGCAACGTCGTCTTTCTTCTCGCGTTTGAATGAGAAACTTCGTTGTTAAAATGGGTTTTGGCAGTAGCGCCGGTGGATTTAACACTTCCGAAGGCCGCGTGAACACCCGTTGTGACCCATCGCTCAACCTGGGCTTCGTGCGATTTTTGCAAAATTCTACGAACTTCCCCCTTCTCACCGTCCTCCTTCATTATTTCCTGAAGCTTTTGTATCGTTTGATACAAAATAACCGGGCTTATGAGCCCAAAGTCAAAGAGGCTGCTCATGTGCAGAACAAAATTACGATACAGATTCTTCATTAGAAGTTCCTTTCCTTTGGTTTCCAAAAACATTTGACAGGCCAGAGGAATCTGACAATCGCCGACGTAACCGTGCTTCATAACGTGAAGATTCCACATTTTCATCAGTTCCTTCTCGCCCTCGTTTACATCCGTAAAATCATCTATCATCATCATCGTTTTCGTTTGCAACCATCTTGGATCGTGTTCGCCCTCGGAATCTATGTCCATTTCTTTCGGATATATCGGTAGACACGTAACCGTGTGATGATAAAGCCTTTGGGTAAAATACACGTTAATTTAATTGTAGAACGTTCTATCTACCTACGTAACATGAAAAAATTAAACCTTATTTTAAATATTAATTTTAATTGTTAAAATAAATACAACGAATTACCTATTGTGACCGGTTATGTAAGGCCGTTGACTCTCGAATTCGTTTTCATCGAGTTCCAAAAATTCCGACAAACTCGGTCTGGTACGTTTCGGCCGGCAAACGAGTATATTAGTAACGCTCGTGCGCCTCGTTGGTCCAGTTCGCGAGAATACTACACCCGAAGGCTGTGATATTAGCTCGTGTGGACTTCCTGCGTACGAACCGTCGTAACATTCGTTTATCGCTACGTCTATTCGAGCGCCTTGCGGTATCGGCTGAGAGACAAAAAAAAAAAAAAGTTCGCACAATTAATATTGATTTAATTTTAATATTTAGGTGAAAAAATAATAATCGATTATTCGAGAATACTCACCACGTAAGTAAATGTGAAGCGCGAGTGACAAAGTTTTAGGTGTTTCAGCAACGAGTAAAGTTTTCCACAATCCAGGGAGCACCAGGGACAATGAAGATCCTCGCAGGCTTCCGTCTGTTGTCGGCTGTTATTATTATACAAAAATTGGTAGACGATTTGCTGAGTTGCACCCGACGAATCCATCTTATCGATGGACACCGACATCTTCGATGGTGTCAACGGACTAGGATTTGGCAGTGACGCGTTGTTATTATTAGTTGTATTGTTGTTGTTGTGATTTCCGGAACAACGATCCAGCTCGGCTGATTAAATATAATGATTATTTAAAAAATTCGTTATTATCGGCCGATTAAAAATTCAGTGTCGAAATAAACTTACTGTTACCCGGTCGATTTTCCTTATTGTCTCCATTGGGCAATGAACGAATGAGGGCCGGTCTATCGACCAAACCGATGCTCGGTTCGGTCGTCCAACTAAGCCGAAATTTCAAAGTCGGACCCCGGGTGAATACCTCGAAAGGGCCGCACTCCTTCATATCGGCGATAGTTTCCCAAGAATTATGTTTCTTCGGGCTGGACCTGACATTCGTTTGTACTTGCTGCAAACCCAACTCGTAATCACCGTCCGTCAACAGACAGCGATTATGTTTGTCGTATACGATGAGTTCCGATCCATAAAGTTTGACTTCGTCTCCTCCAGGTCGAATCGAAGCTGGGGATGATTTTCGCCTTTTCTGAGCGGGCTCTGAAAAAGTACCGTCCCTCAAATAAGAAAATTCGGGGTTCGGGCAAATGCATACCATGCGCAACAAAAATTCGTTACGTTTGGTCTAAGATTAATTAATATTTTTACCATCTAAATCACAGTTGTGAATAAGGTAGGTGCTGTTGGACGTGCAGTATACCCTCAACAGTAGCATATACGTTTTAGCAATGTGACCGTTGTTCAAGCTGAAAGACTCGTTGGGTATTGAAATGGTAGGCACTTTTGGCGGGGGCTGATTTTCCGACGGGTTTATCGGTACTTCGCTCGTACCTACGGATACCTGAAATTTAATTATACCGTTATTCCTCAATATCCCATCGTTTTTCTTCATTAAAACACTCAAATTTTATATTAACCGCATAACAATACTTGCCTGCATAATCGGTGAACTGACATCTTTTCGTTTCTTATGACAAATCTTTAATAACAACGTTTCCACCTTTACAGGATCTTGAGATCCTTCGACTGAAATAATTAAATTAAATAAATATTAACAATAATGGTACAATCCCAAAGTCGCAGTTCGCAAACTGGCAAGATGGATCGACGAGTCTCACCTTTTTTATCGTAAAAACCTAGAAAGGTTAGAGTCATGTATCCGCGTACCCCAGGGTTTTGTTCTTCATTATTTTTTGACAGTAGTCTTTCTAGAATCGTATCGATTCTAAAACCTCGACGAGATTTGTGCGTTCGTGACATGCGCTGTCGCATATATGACAAGTTTCTGTACAGGAATATTGGCTGAAAGAAAAGGAAGGAAAGAAAGAAACAAAAAATACGAATTATAAATGGAGACTGAGAAGTTGCGGTAAAAGGTATACTAATGGATATCATCAATAATTCATACGTACCGTCATAAAATCAAAATAGTCATAGACAATGAACTAATGGTCTATTTCAAGAGTTTCACATCTGATTGGGTAACCAAATATTTGTAATCCATCACCAAAGTGTATGAAAAACTTTCAAAGAATCGTATGGTGCACAATAAATGGGCCATACAATGAAACAAAATTATCAAACGCTTCACTGCTGATCAGCTGTTTTGCACATGTTAATTTATTCTTCTATGTTGTGTATTCAATAACTCGCAGTCGCTCGCTCATTACTCTAGCTAAGTTGACGCTAGAAAGGATTCCATTTTTATAATCTATCTCAACTTAGTTGAACACCGTGAAAAAAAGAAAAATCATTAAGGACTGTTATCCTTGTATCATACTTTTCTCATGTCTGTGCAGTGCCTCAAAAGTCTTTTCCTTGCACATGCTCGGTAAAATAAAAGAATCACCCTTTCCAGCGTTAACATTGTCAGTAAAAACAAACACTATACAATTCGAGACACGGTAGTCCATTGATGAAGACTATAATTAAAAAATGGTGGAACGACAAATAAATGTCTTACCAACAACTTTGTTTATGACAATTAATCTGCAATTTAAAGAGAAAGAATTGGAAATAAATTCGTCTTCACCGAGGTCTACCGTATCCTTCATCGACAAAAAAAAAAGTTTGTTACTCACAGAAATCTGATTTCTTGTCCGCAAAAATCGGTAAATTTGTGTTGGCTCTAAAAAGAATAATACATTTTGTTACCTATAAAAAAACATCTTATTATCGATATATTGACATAAAGTGTACTAAAAATTATAATTAATTTTTTTTAATCCGAAAAATGTTTCGGATCCTAATCGTCCTACATCGTTACAGCGAGAGGTTAGTTCCACGACAATGCCGATAGATGGCAAACGATGCAATCGTTTCCCGCAATCCGAAGGCTAACTGAAGCTCTATAAAGGTTCGAGTAAAAGTTATTTAATTTGATCCTTCTGTGATTCAGAACGGGAGATGATGACTTGGGTTTAACTCGTATCTACGAGAAGCCTGCGCCAGCAACCTTGTTACGATTTTGCAGGTGAAACCGCTCTGATCCCGTTCTTTAATTTTTATTTCAATTGAAAAAAATTGTCATCGACAATTGCGTACAAATTTGTTTAAAGTCATCGTTGTGCATTAAATTCGGATGTGATATTTAAAAACAAAGAGCCCCGTTGAAAAGACAGCGATGAATGATCAAGTGAAAGTTATTAAATTCCAGGCCTCGTATCTAAGACGGTCGTCAACCTCAACGGCGATTGCACCACCGGAACAATATCTAGATATGTGTCAATATATATACTCGAATAAAAATCCTGATTGCCCGTTATGATGAAAAAAAAAAATGATGAACGTTTAGTCGAAAAAAAAAAAAATTAGAAAATGGTTTCCGAATTGGATCTCGAAAAACGCATCGCGAGGGTTGGCATACCGAATTGATGACAGATACGCCATGATGTAGGGATTACCAATGATAACAATACGGTTGAGTAAACGAAGAGTGCAGCAAGTTACGGAGTAACGAATGTTATTTGGCAACAATGGTGATTTAAAAAAAAATAGCCTAAGGTAAGATGATACATGTCGTGACGAAACGATGATGGGAAAAAGCGAGAGAGAGGCGCTTATGACGGGCGAGCGAACGTTGAACGAGTAGAGACGAAAAACCGTGGGGTATAATATTCGACCGATTGAACATTGGAGGTAAAAATGCAAAGGGTTATCAATGCTCGTTATTGTAAAATAATGACAGGTGTCCGCGTGGAATCGGTGTAACGAGGTAGGAGGTAAGTGACCCGACGCGCGCCACGGCGCGCCTCTGTACGTCTCCCTCGGATTCGAGCTAATGGGGGTTATGTTGAATTATGAGAACGGGCGATAAAACGATCGACAATGAAATTGGTAACATCGCCGGATCGAGCTGACGACCCGATCGTCGCGATCGTATCGAAAAACTTGACAAAACTGTGAAGAAGAGAAAAAGAAAGAAGGCTATAAAAAGTGGTATGGGTACTCACTTTCGAAAGCCTGGAGAAAGAGCTCATGATCGGCCTGTATCTGATCCATCCGCGGCGGTTTTTGGCCATCCAATTCCTTGTCCCGCTTTTTCGGCGGCATTTTCGCGTTTTATCACAAAAATAATTTCAACCGACACCACCGTTCCACACGTGAAAAATACAACGACAACACC
Organism: Sussaba pulchella; assembly: GCA_963971145.1. Taxonomy (NCBI): domain Eukaryota; kingdom Metazoa; phylum Arthropoda; class Insecta; order Hymenoptera; family Ichneumonidae; genus Sussaba; species Sussaba pulchella. Next base: position 19,172,784 of record OZ020168.1, read on the forward strand.
CGCCTCGCGCGGAAACTGCTGCCGATGCGGCGGTCACCAGCGAACAGTACGACACGAGCTCTCGCGGGCTTTCGGACAACTATGGCGCTCTTTTCCTTCCAACCAATTCCAATCGTCGTGCAATCGCGGGATATTTTAAATTCATCATCCGATCGGGACAAAGACATTGCTCGCACAAAAATGCAACTTCTTTTGGGCTTTCCTCGGAGCAATAGCAATTTTGAGTATCCATGAAAAGAGTTTTTACGTACTCGTATATCACGAATCAAGGTATAATCCTCCTGTTTACGATCCTCATAGATACCATAACGCGTTAACTATGTATGCACCATTAAAAACTCAACCATCTGCGGACAGGGTGATTTCCACTATTCAGAGGGAATACAGTTTTTGTTCCATTTGTGAATTTTTATATTGCGCTTGCTTAACTTAATAATTTGTAACTAATACGGAACTACAATAAACCCCCACTGAGGAGGCAACTTTTTCATTTTTCGGTACATTTTATATTGAATTGATAATTTTACCCACATGAGAAAGATATAGATAGATATTGTGAAAATGGTGCGCGTGCAGGAGCCTTACAAGACATGTATATATAGATCGTGATCGTATACATATGATGGATTTATGTATATATGTATAAAACGTCGAAACTACAGTCACAACACAATTACAGCGCTATCTGCCGTCAAGTTTCTATTGGTTCGCGCGGTGGCAACACAGCAACAGTCGTGGTTTGCTTTTGATCGAGTTGCTACAGCTGCTTGATCCTAAGTCCATCATGGAGTACGTGGGTAAGTGTACAAATAAAGTTAGATTTATCATAATATTGTACAATGTTTATTCGGTGAATGCCATTTTTTTTTCTTTCTCTTCGATTAAACATTTAGGTAATACCGATAAGACGGCTGTGCAAACAATCGGTTTGTTTCATTGACCGATAACACGCGACGAAAAGTATGCAAGTCAGGCTAGGGATATAACAACAATGATTTAGTCAATACCGATATTCTCTTTGTATCCGAGTATTCATACGATTTTTTCGTCTATCTATCCGTCCGACGAAAATATTTATTATTCGAAACATATTTTTCACGTTCATTTGTCAATAAACCGATCTTTGTCATTAACAATTTGTTTTCGTTAGGTTAAATTGTTGCACTTGTATAACACGTTGCAATAGTTATATCACAAAAAAATTTTCAAATAATCGGACAGTAAAAAGTTCAAAGTTTTAAAAAATTAACAAATATCCATATGTCATACGATCGAGGATATTTTACGAGGAAATTTTTATTAAAATCTCATATTGGCTGATATTAGATAGAAAATTCATTTTTCATTTAGAATATTGCAAAAAAAAACAATACATGGAAAATATAACGCCTTATAAATTATCATGAAAAAATGTGTAAATATATAAATCAAATTATCAGCAGGTATCACGGAAAATGACGACAATGAGAATAATTGCCAAGATCCTTCGGCTTGTTCGGGAGTAATAGAGGATTGTCAAGTCGGAGAGAGTTTGCCAAAAGAGACAACGGCGGAGGTGTCCGAGGCTGAACCTTGTTTGGACAAAGCCGTGGCGGATTCGAGCTCGCCGGAAGACACAGCCAGAGAGACGATAGACTTTAAAGTAATATACAACAAGGAGAAAATCGACGTTAGCTTCGACATAGACGGTACTGTCGCAGAGCTCAAGGCTCACCTTCAAAAAATCATAAGCGTGCCAAAAGCTATGCAAAAAGTAATGATCAAAGGTTTAGCCAAAGATGAACAGACGCTAAGGAGCTTAGGAGTTACAAATGGTAATTATCGTTATGGATTAAACAAAATGACCATTCTTCTGAATGTTTAACCAATGGGTTATTATTTGAAAAGGTGCCAAAGTGATGATAGTCGGATCAAAGTTAGTCGATGTATTAGCCGTTTCCGTCCCAACGAAACAAGAAGTACAGGACCAAACTGCTTCTGGATCTAGCAAAGAACCGATATCTCAGCAAAAAGTACATCGCAAAGTTCTGGACAAAGGCATACCCGAAGACGCAATGCCAGGCATACTAAATTCTAAGGTCCGATATTGAATTTTCATTGGACCCATTGTTATCTTTGACATAACGTAGCCACAATTTCTTATGATTTCATTTATTTATTGATCAAAAGAATAACGTTTATCTTCAGGATCCACTACCGGATGTTCCCCTATCGGGAATGCTGAACAAGCAGGGTGGTAAAGTTAGGCTTACTTTCAAATTGGAACAGGATCAACTGTGGATCGGTACAAAAGAACGCACCGATAAAATACCGATGAATTCAATAAAGGGTGTACACAGTGAACCCATTCATGATCATCCTGAATATCACATGGTCGTGAGTATATGTAAACAATGTTATTTTAATATCATAAGAATAATCCTGATTCTAAACTATCCTGTAATAATAATATATAATTAATTGTTGATTTAATATTTCAGGCAATTCAATTAGGCACGACCGACGCATCGAGATACTGGATATACTGGGTTCCCGCGCAGTACGTTGCGGCCATAAAAGACGCGATCCTCGGCAAGTGGTGCTACTTTTGATTGCGTACCCTTCAAAGTAAATAATAAAAACAACAATAACAACATAAACAACAATCCAACAATCCAACAGCAACACAAAAAACAAATTAAGTCTCCGGTTTGAGAGCAAAGCGTAGTTCAATGTGAAACATCGAAACTAACGTCATAAGTTATTTCGCTACGGGTCCTGCGAAGTACTCTCAGAGCGAAAAGACTATTCTAAATGCCTATCGTTGACTTGGAACGCAGAGTGAACGACAATTTGGCAACTCCCGAGAACATCGAATTCTCGTTGGCTCATCATTATTGTGATTGCCTGTTTGGACATTCGGCTACAAACGTTCGTTACCAAAACTACATCGCGTTTTTAATTTTAAACTGCTGTGCTATCTGCTGTGTGGTCCATCCGAATATATCGTACCCATTGTGTCGTGATGTTCCATCGTCAAGTCTATTTTCATTATCGAGCTCCAAACGAAGAGTTATTAATTTCAACGAACCAATTCGGCGACTGCATCCTAGTTGTATTATTTCTCATCGCATTCACGAGATAACGCCCGACAAGAGGATACTTTATCCTCGGAGTCGTGGCATCTACCGTAATACCTCGTGGGCGACGACAACGGCATTTACCAAATTCATTTTAGAATTATCGCCAAGTTTAAAAAACGTTCGTAAATTTTATAATTTTTCTACGAATCGACAAAAGAAAAATGAAAATAATTAAATAAATAAATAAAAATTAATTTATCATCCGAAAATGCAAGCCCGCTGCTTTGCGGAGACAAAATATTTTTAGTCAATGCCTTTGTGATATGAAAAAAAAAAAAAAAAAAAAAAAAGAAACAAAAAAACGGAAGAAACGAAGAAAAAAATATAGTAAAACAAGAAAAGAGGTACCTATATGTATTTCCGTGATCTTTGTGTCGCGTCTGATTACGCGTAGAGCTACAACGAATGTCTTATCGAATAAATTAATCTACTGTACAGCATTCGCATGTTTTCACGTCTGGAACGTTCTTCTTGTGCCTCAAGAAAAAAACGTTCTGTTTTCACGAAACGTTCCTTCAACATTGTTCATGCTAAGATACTCAAAATGATCATCCAACGAAAATCGGCGCACGGATTAATATCTTATAGTTCTTAAAAAATATTGAGCGAAAAATTCTCAAGTTTCCAGCATCGATTTGTCGGCCCGAATTTTTACTTACCGGGTCAAATAATCGTTAATTGATAAAACAAATGTTCGTGGGCGTTTGAGATTGCATTTGGAGGAAAATAAATTGACGAAACTATTATTTCCAATTTTTTTTCCGTGGTGGAGCGTGTACGGAATAAATTTTATCCGTTCTTTGAAAGAAATACTGGAAGAATGAGGGAGGAAAAAAACAAGCAAGCTGTGCTTTCTTTGCAAAATTTTAGTTTGTTTGTTGTTCTTTGTTCATTGTTCGTCATCGGCTTCGTCATCGTATCGATGACACTTGGATCGAGCGAAGCATTTCCAAGTGACGATGTCGCCCACATGTGTTTAACATGTGGATGCAGGAAACTCCTCATCAGAGCTCGCAGAGCGTGCGTTGGAGGGGACCCGAGCGAGCAAGATGTTTGAACCATACGGGCGGACGGTGTCGCATTCGAGGGGACAGATGCAGGCGCAGGCGGGACAATGTGTCGCGCACACTTTTAAAGATCCGTTCGGTCTGGCAAGTTCAAGCCAATTGTCCGGAGAAAGTTCTGCACAACGTGTAGTGATCAATATAGTCGCTCCCTCCGACGAACCCTCGAGCCCTCGAGCCGCCGACGCCGATTATGTTAGTGGCCCAAGGCCAGAAAGCTGCGCTGTCTCTCGCGTCTTTCTCACTCGTTAATACGACGCGGAATTTTAAACTTTATTCTTACTCGTGTAATTGCCTCTGTCATCGCGCAACTACCATTTTACCTTTACTTCCCACCTAAAAAAAAAAAATTATTTTCATCTTATCCAATTCGACATTGTCATTTTATTATTGTGATATTGTGTCGAATAATAAATCGATAATTTTTGTGTTCGTGGAAATATATAACATCATACGAGTGTGTTATCTAAACCAACCAATTAATATATACAACGACGACAGTTTTTACGTGACTCTTGAATAATATGCTACTCGTGTTGGCGGGGCGAGTTAGATTTTCTTGTTGTGTCATGTTGTGTTTTCTCAAGGCTACGTGCTCGACGACACGTGTCATATTCCTTCTCGTTACTACGAGTATACCAATAAGATAACGAATTCCAGATAATCAAGGCGACACGATAGAACTTAGTATTGTACAGCATTTGATAACGAAGAAGCATGAGAATACTTAATAATTTATCGTGGAAAAGTGCATTCAACGGGAGGTTAAAAGACAATGAGAAGAAAAGACGAACATGTAAAAATAATTGGCGAAACAATTTTCAAAGTGAGCCAGGATTTTATTCGGCGCGGTAGCAGTCTGGATAGTCTCAGAGTAGTAGCACTTTCCGAAGATTATCATCGGTGTGAAAAACTTACGTTATCGTACACGAATAAAATAATTTTAATCTGTATTATATTGCCAATATGTTTGGCGACGATTGTCACAAAATTTTCGACGTTCGATCGAATTGTTAAATATGCTTACGGTACGCGATGCATTATACCGAACAATTATCTCGTTTGGGAATTCACGAGACCCGTTTCGGAATGTGATTATTGCCGAAACGTATCATCGGCTCTCATTCTGTCAAACGAAACGTCGAAGAAGCAGTTTGAACGTTACGCCTACACGTCTCGACCTATTATCGTGAAAAACGCCGCGGGACATTGGCCCGCTGCAAAGATATTTGATTTAAAATTTTTTCGCAATCTTTACGAAACCGTGGAAGGGGCTTACGAAACCGTCGACGAGGAGTGTCAATTTTTGCACTTCAAGAGCAATTTTGGAAAACTTCGTCAAGTTTTTGAGATGAACGATAGACGGGCTATGAATCTCGAGGGTGAAGAAGCCTGGTACGTTGGATGGAAAAATTGTCATCCACAAGTTTTGGAACGAATGAACGAATTTTACGAATCACCAGCATTTTTACCCGATGACGCGGAAATACCACGAACCAATTATATTTTTATCGGTTACGAACAGGGCGCGATTATGCACGTGAGTTAACTCTCTTTCCATTGTCATATAACAATAATAATAATAAATATTTCATTTTTTATTTCGACAATTGTTTTGCTTTAATTTAAAAATTTCTTCTTAGCTGGACTACATTCCTCGTTTGATGTGGCAGGGACAGATCCTCGGGAGCAAAACGTGGACCGTAGCGCCGACTCCTGAATGCGAAGACGTTTGCGAATCCTTCGATTTCTCGGTAGCCACCGGAGACGTCGTACTCATCGACACACGACTCTGGTATCACGGAACTTACGTCGAAAACGGAACTATGAGTCTTACAGTTACATCCGAATATGGATAAATCGACATTATTTTATTATATTTATCTTAATCGACGCTCTCTCCAGAGCGATGCTGTTGGCCAAACTATATTATACTTCCATCGGAATTAATAACTATTTTATCTCAAACTATTTTTCTTTATCATCCACGGTTATCCGGCTAATCGCTTTTCAATCGGTTCGACAGTATATACTTTTTCTTTAAACAAAATTTGTTGTCAGGCTGCTCGACCGTCCATTTCGATGGATAATTTAATGATCTATCGCGTCGACTGATTATTTATAACATTTACAAATCTCGATGTAGTTCGTGAGAAATGATATTTTTTTAAATAAACACTTATCTTCCGACACGGACAGTTTGTTTTTATTATTTTACACACCATGTAAGCTGCATGTCGTGCAATGTGGTTAGTTTTTTATCGTTTTGCGCGTACATATATATAATCAATAGTGAATAATTATCGATAATAAAAAGTCAAAAGTTGATACAATGTACAGTTACGATTAATATTTGTCGGACGTTTTGTTTTTTCATTTCTCCATAATATGGACAATTTGTAATCGTATCTCGTTGAATGTCCGATCGGGGTTTCGCGATTCCATTATTTTTCCCTCTATACGCATATAACTAAAAACCTTTTACGTACTAGGCGTAGTCGAGACAACGTAATTGAGTCCGTTAACAAAAAAAAAAAACTAATAATATAAATGACGTAGGAAAAATAAAACAACATTTAAATTAAATGCATAGTCACGAAACCGCTCGAACTACGGCGGTGTTGCTTGCAAAGGAATGCACTTGCTAAATATCAAGACAAAGTATACGACTACAAAAATAACGAGGTTCAATGGCGTTTGCGAATAACTTTACTTTTTTTTCTTTTTCTTTGTCGTTTTTTCCTGTTCTTTAAAGAATTTCTTTCAAACGTGGCCACCCTCATTGGTCTTTCTTCTCCGTTGCCTGCTGGAAACTCGGCGGGCTCTCCTAGAATGTAGTTCGTCAAGTGAAAGAAATTGCAATACCTGTTGGACGGCTTCCAGCGGTCGAGGCGGTTCGATCGATTCATTTATTTATCAAAATACCTCCAAGAGCATGCTTGCATGAAAATATTTTATTATTTCATCAATCGCGGTTCAAACCATCGACGCACTTTCGAATTTATTTTCAATATGTATTTCGTTTTATTTTTCATTGATAACTGATAACTCATGCAGCTTTCTGCAGATATCTGGACGGAACAAAAATAATTTATCGAATTTTCGTGCCGTCTGGAATCTGTTAATTCGATCAAGCAACCCCGAACCGTAAGAAAAAAAAACGGAACTCACATAATACGCAGGCGGTGGAACGTAGGCGCATTGTGGTCTATTAGGATCATAGTACGCACTTTGTGCAGCTTCCGCAGCCTTGGCATCTACGTGCAAAAGAGTAAAGTCACGGATTATGTTTTTTTTTTTGTTTCTTGTTGTTTTACGACAGCGTTAACAATCGATTTTGACATCAGAGTTGAGAAAAGTTTACGCACAAGGGTACACCTTTGACGCGCTGCAATTGTTGCAATCGGGCATTTTCTATGTTTCCCTTTTGTTATTATTTTTTTGTTTTCTGTTCGTTTTTGCACAAATCGAGCACGTTTAATAAAAGTTCATTAACGGTGTTGCATCAAGTCGATGTAATTCACTCGTCGCACCGGTTCACACATGTGGGCATTACGAATCAACGAAAATATTCACAACATCGGTCAATTGTTATGTTATTTATTTTATAATCGCAATCTCGAAGAAAACGATAATTTTATGAAAACCCAGGAGAAGATTAAAATAAGTTTTATCGCGGTCGTTTTACTTTTGGCAGTATCTGAGTTTAGTCCTTTGCGATTTTAAAAACGGTGATAATGATATAAAAATAGTATAAAGACTGGATTGTATGCCGATCATTCACGAACTCGGAGATGTTCGACCTGTTATACGTTCGACTTTCGGCGAGACTATGAGATAATAAGCGAGCTCGGTGAAAGCCAATCTTGCCACAGGTCAACCAGAGATGGCTTATGCAACGATATTGCGTAATACAACAAGCGTTCAAGTTTACCAGGTGGAACGATCGACCCGGCAGCCGAATATCGCATCGGCACCGTTTGTAAATTCTTTTATTATTATTCATATTGTTTATCTAATTATATTATACTCTCACAATCGCTCCTCATATTTCGACTTTGAATTGAAAATAAATAGATAAATGAATAAATAAAAAAAATAGCCGAAGAATTCTCATTTGCTATGGCGAATCGTGAAAACTTGACGCGCGGTACAAATCTGCGACGCATCTTTCGAAAGCCAAAGAACAATTCCGTTTCTAGTCTTAATTACGAGTCTAAAACTTTTTATTTTAATTGATATGGCGAAAAATAATGGGGATGAAAATTAAATACAAAAAATCATATTTTTCTTGTCGGGTTCGATAAAATAATTTAATTGAAATTGAATAGGTGGACGGCCGGAAATAGGGTTCTTTATCACATCTAGCTTTGCGAATCTACTGACTTGTATAAAAACGTTTTAATTTGGCAGGTGTTCAATGAAAACAGCAACTGGATATTTAATAGTAATTATTTAATATTGCGTTGTATATGCATTGGTATAAAGCGATCGTATATAACAAGAATCGAGATAAATTATATTTTAACAATCAACATATTTCCAATGTATAATGTATAATACGAGAGTATAAATGTGTGCAACCTCTACGACCGTACTCATAGCCGTGACGTGGTCGCCGAGGTCCGGAAACATTGGGTAAACTACGGCTCTTTACAGACGCTACTTTCTACTACCTTTTCGATGAGAACAGCCACGTTATGACCGTCATTACGTTTCATCTTTCGAATTATTCGTGCATGGATGTTCAATTATAGGAATGAGACAACGACGAGAAGCGAACAGTGTCGTTTCATCAAACAACTACCGAATGCCGGAAAGGAAAATCTACCGCGCTGCTGAGCCGATCATTTTTTTTCTTTTTTTTTTCTTCTTAAAATCAAAAGTGCATCAACGCACATTTAACATTCGTTGTCGTTATTTTTTGTTCTCGGTTGAAATAACAGTGCGATGAATAACAAAAATTTAGTTGAAACTCAGGGCGTCGAAATGAATAAACGTAGCGCCAGAGAAATCTTCGAATTTGAGAAAAATTGAATGCAAATGGAGTTCCGATACGCCCCTTTTACGTTATCGCGTAAAATCGGAAGTTTGGAGAGTCGGAGGTCTGTAGAAGTGAGGTCTAATACTGCGGCGGATAGGGATTATATTGTCCTTGCTGAGGATAAGGGCCTGACTGGTTGTACGGACCGGCCTGTGGATAGCTCGAGTACGGCGGTGGATTTTGTGGATAATTGTTGTAATTCGGTTGGCCATAACCGGGATACGCACCTGCTTGGGACATCGGTTGGCCATTGTAACTGGGATTGGCCCATCCGGGTCCGCCGTTCTGCTGATGCTGCTGAGGAGGAGGCGCACCAACCCATCCGCCCTGTTGCTGTACGCCGGCCGGAGGCCATCCAGCTTGCTGCTGAACCCCACCGGCGCCCCAAGCTTGCTGACCACTTCCCGGACCACTGGCGTAACCCTGATACGGCGCGTTTATACCCGGATATGGCGGTGGCATGTCAGTCATGTACACGCTATTTGCTGATTAAACCCAATATATATATCAATAAACAACGATTTCTGGTATACTTTTATGTAAACACGCGATGTACAGTGTTGCATTCGATTCCTCACCATAGGAACCTGACCATTCGATCGAGATGAAAATTTAATAGCAATTCGAACGAACCTGGTGGTGCATCGGGGAAAGTGTTTTTCGGTGGCATCCACCCGTAGTATCCGGCAGGTGCGGCTTCGTAAGCCGGTGGTGGTGCTGCGTACCAATCGGTCGTCGGAGGCTGGTACGGAGGAGGAGCGTCGAAACCAGGACCATTGCGTTGAGCTGAATGTTGAGTTATTGATCAATTTATCATTTTAATAGTATATTATACATTCCGATTGGATTATGGGTTGAAATTGTCGTTTGGATGGAAAAACGTTTTTTTTTTTTCCAAACATGAGCAAAAGTTAAGAATAAACGTTTTTGCATAACATACCCATTGCAGCAGCGCGCAGCATTGCCTGACCAAATTCAATAGCTCCTCCGCTTTTAAAGTGAAGCTTGAATTTACATTCGCCCATCCAGTTACCGTTGGGCTGCGCTCGGCACTTGCCCTTGATATAATTGGCGCCGAACATGGGCTGATCCAGCTCGACCTCGCTCAACGTCACAAACGGAAAACTGAAAGATTGCATCCTTTCTTTTGGGTCTTTCGCGTTGAATATCATTCTGTGCGTTGTAAGATAAAGCCGGCCACGCTTAGAACCGACAAACTCCTGCTGCTCCTGACCGTGAAATTCCATAGTGACATTGTCGCAGAACAAAAGGATCCTAAACAGTCCATGTAATGTCAATTAATTTCACGATTAAAAGTTGAATATGGAAAAGTTTGCGTCGATGATGCATCCAAAGAATAGAAAGCGGCGCGCGCAGCTTAATATTTTTGTTTATCGCCATTAAGCTATGACGAAGAGCATTTAGCAGAGGGAGTTCTGTGGAACGTTCATTGACGCAATTTGACGCAACAGTTACGTAGATACGTGTCCGACCCCACGGAGATTAATCATTTGTGGGTGGAGCAGAATCGTTTGGATTGAATTTTCTCCGACTATTACATCATGAGCGTCTTGAAAATATATCACCGCGAGCATTCGGACATTAATGGAAATTAGACGATAAGCAAGGCGGTTGGACCGCAACAACGGTAATGCTGCGCACGACGAATAGCAAGTGGCAGAAACGTCACGACATCGAGAATGCGAGAATGTTCCCGGCTCGCGCGGAACCTCTATGTTTACATGTTTTCTAAAGATATTAGAGTTACGGGCTCCGATGTATCACCGACGAAACAAAACTCACCCTTCGCCCGAGTGTATGAGCACTCCGCCGTTTGCGTGAGCCGTATTCAGAGACATTTCCGATGCGGAAGCGTTTCGGTCTCACAATTTAATTTGATAGAATGAATTGACAGAACTCGAGAAACAACGTTGCTGCGTTGATCGTCGCTGCTGATGACTGATCAGCTGATTCATAAGTTCTGTTCCGTTCCGTTTCGTTCCTTTCCGTTCCGTTCCGTTCCGTTCTGTTCTGTTCTGTTCAGTTGATTGGCGCTCGCTCCGGTATCTATCCGAGCGCTTATACACAAGGCTAATGAAAAATGAAAACGTCCGTCACGCACGGTCGCGACGAGCTTGCCACTATGCGTGTTTACATATCTACCTGTGACAATTTGGGCGATTGTCTATATTATTTATATTAATCACAATCACATGCCAAAAGTCAACCAGAGCTCAAAGAAAGCCGGGAAAAAACGACTAATTATAATAATCGTCTTTATATTTGAGTTATTTAGTTTATCGACGGGTATACTGTGATGTTTTGTTATTTTCTACTTTTTATTCATCCTTTGACTCCCTTCGACACCTGCTGCACATAATGAAATCACGAAACACATTGGTTTAACTATGATGATTTTTTTAACGATAAAACGGAACGACGGAGCTATTTAGATATTTCGAAGAGGAAAAATACCGTAATTTCCCTCAGAAACAAAAAATTCATGCAATATTCGTCGATCTTAGATGTTGAATTTGCTCTTTTCTATCTTGAATGGATAAATTTCGGTGATAAAGAAAGCTCGTAATACTCAAAGGACAATATATACAGAACATAAAGAAATGTTATGAACGAAAATGAAACACATGTTTTTACGGTAATTTCACGTTTTTTTTAGTAAAAGAATGTAAAAAAACGATTGTAGTCGATGCGCTCTTGCGCGCGCGCTTTCGGTCGTATCATGCATGTGTGTCACCTCTTGTCGCTCACACACGTCGATACAAGCGCGGGACCCGAAGATAATGCGCGCGCACAAATCAATGCCCGGAATTTTTCAAAGCATGCGCTCGAGAGGATACGAACATCGATGTGATGGAAAAGCGAATTTGGGGCTGCAAGCAACGTCGTGTGGTGCCGTGTGGCACTCGTGAGGTCCTTTTAATTAAATAAGTCATCGATGGAATGGAATAAAACAGAGAATATTGCTGTTGTATAAAAAAATTGTGCCTCGATCGAAGTTGCACGTGACGGTTTCAACGTTGAACAGTGCTTTCCGTGATAACCCAAAATAAATAAATAAAATTTGCTGCGAAGAGATGACTCAGTTGGGTTTCATCGGGTTTTGCTAGTCAACGATTCCATCGACAAACCCTTTAACGATATGGATGAAAATTTGAGCAGGGGCTACGTTCAGCTTGGCAAAGCCAGAGGAATGAACGATTTCAAAATAAGCAACGGGTTCAACCATCTGTCGCCTCCCGTCGACAAATGCAACTTTATCTATCTCGCTCTCGTACTCGCTGGAGTTGGATTTCTCATGCCCTACAACAGGTCATATGCCAAACGATTTATACATTAGATATATAAACATTGTCGTCATTATCCAATCTTTCTCTGAAATGTCATTGTTATTAAAAAACCAGTCAATCGTTGGAATGTAAAAATCATTATTTTATACTGCAACAATTAAATTGAAAAATTTTGTTTACATTAATTTTATCACAATAATTATTGTGTATTGCATAATTTTATGTAGTAACGTAGAATGTTTTTATAGCGGTAAAAATATAAGGTAGTAATAATGTTATTTTTTATCGAGATGGTAGCTTATAAAAAATAATTACGTATTTGCAGCTTCATGATGGCCGTGGACTATTTCAAAGCTAGATACCCGGGAACGACGGTCATCTTCGACATGTCGATAGTTTACGTGACAATGGCGTTTTTCGCCGTTTTTGCAAACAACATCCTCGTCGAGACCGTATCACTAAACAAGCGCATCACTTTCGGTAATATCACACGGGATCTAAATAACTCAACTGTACTTTTTAACAATTTTCACCAAGAATGTTACGTTTTTTTTTTCTTGCAAATTAACAACAGGATACCTGGTGTCGGTTATTACTCTCAATTTCGTTGTTGTATCGGAAATTTGGTGGGAAATTTTCGGTGTTGGGACTTCCTACACGATAAATTTGATCGCAGTTGCGGTTGTGGCAGTCGGATGCACCGGTACGACAAATTAGATTTAAAAAAAAAATGTTATTTCGAGCGTCGAGACGCGTGACTAATTGGTAAATAAAATTAACGCTCCATCCAATTTACCAATGTTGTTGGTTATTTTAGTTCAACAGTCAAGCTTCTACGGTTACACGTCGATGCTACCAAGACGTTACACACAAGCCGTCATGGCGGGAGAGAGTGAGTTATTTCATTCAATGCATTCCGATAATTTCTCCTTATTCTTATTATTTATTTAAAAAATTTTTGTTTCCAATATATTTTCGTACTATCATAGGTGCGGCGGGATTTTGGGTTTCCGTAAATCGCATCCTCACAAAATCGTTGGTAAACGACGAGCGCGGAAACACGTCGATGTTTTTCTCACTCTCGATAATGACTATCGTCATGTGTTCCGTGCTTCATTGGATTGTTCGTAAAACCGAATTCGTTCAGTTTTACGTTAATTTGTGTCAAGAAAGAAATAAAATTATTTTGGAACCCACGGAGGATGTAGGACTGGTACGGACGATAAATAAATAAATATTAAAAACTCTTCCTGCGGTCGGGGTTATTGACTTTTTCTAACTTCAGATGGATCCACTCGATCAAACCGGTGATCCAAACAAGGGACAATACGGTGTTTTAAAAATCCAAACGAGTCCTTTGGGCACCGATGCAGCCGGGGGTAGCGTCGAATCGGCCACTGGTACGATTTAAATCTGAAAACATTGCCATTATCGAAGACAGATTTTTGACGAGTTTACATAGATCTTATAAAATAGTCCAAGGCTAAATAATTGCAATGATCGAACGTTTCAGAAACGGGACAGTATTCGGCATTTTCATTCAGTAATCCAGTGTACGAGCCCAGCGGTCCGTCGGGAAATCCGCCAGGAAGCGCCGGGCCGACCTACAAGGTCGAAGATGTCGTAGTTATGCAAGGAACTTATTACAGAAGTCAAGGAAATAAACCGTGGGCCAGTATAAAACGTAATTACAGGCGATGTCCATATGTACTCTTCGACATCGAACGGAACGTTAAGCGTTACGACTCATGAAAAATAATATTTAACCTTTCAGGAGGAATGAGGGCGAGACTCGAAGTTGCAAAACTCATCTTTCCATACATGACTAGCATCGGGGTGGCTTATTTCGTCACGCTCTGTCTTTATCCGGGAATATTGTCGGAGATAATATCGTGCAAGTTTGAATCCTGGATGCCGGTTATTCTCATGGCAGCATTCAACGGCGCTGATTTGTTCGGCAAGGTAATTTTAATAAATTTTATTAATTAAAAACACATCTACGTGAATTTTAAATTGTTATCCGTTTGTAAAACGCTTACCAGATAGTCGCGTCGATACCGTACGAGTGGACAAGATCACAACTCCTGTATTTTTCCGGTGCTCGGATTATTCTCATTCCGCTGTTACTTCTTTGCGCGATACCGAGAAGCGCGCCGATATTATCGGGAGAGGGTTATCCATTGTTTTTATCGTGGCTCCTTGGTTTGACGAACGGCATCGTTGGCAGTGTTCCGATAATTCAAGCACCCAGTAAGGTCCCCGAACAGCACCGTGAGCTCGCTGGTAATAATAACTAATTACTACTCCATTTAAAAAAATTACAACCGTCGATATTGTTATATTGGATTATTAATTTTATCGAATGACTTCAGGAAATATAATGACCCTGTCTTATACAACCGGGCTGGCACTCGGATCTCTCTTGGCGTACATGCTGGATGCTCTGCTGGGACCCGTCGTACAAGCCAAAGAAATATGTTCGAATTTAGGGAATATATCTCCGACGAGTTTTGCTAATTTTACAGTCGCCGTTGTGTCGACCGCGGCAAAGGCCACCGTTGCGGCTGTTACGGCGATCCCGGAATCGGAAACGACTACCACGGCATTGACAACCCTGTTGACCACAACCCTCATAACAAACACCACTCTTTCCACCCTCGCTACTGGAATCGTAAACGTCACGAGTACAGCGTTACCCGCGTTTAACGGAAATGCATCATCGACTATCGGCAATACCATTCTGCAGCATTAAATCTTACATCAACGCTCGTCCGGGTATTTACCCAGAGAACAACTTTATGAGAGCACGATTTTTCCTGATTTTATCTTTAAAACAGATTCGTTGAATTATCAAAACATGACCAAATCACATCAGAGAGCACACCGCATTATTTAAGGGGTGAGGCGTGCCAACTATGAGTAATAACGATACTCGAGGATCTTTCTTTCGTAGTTTAAACGAGTTGTCTGCCATTTATTTCTTTTTTTTCGTCGATATTGGCGACTTTCCCTGCTTGACCGAATCGTCAGATCGCGTCGAATGGCGAAAAGTATTTTTTATATCGGAAAGAAAAAGAAAATGGTAGTGAAACATTGTGCGAGTTCTTTGGCTATGGATCTTCGAGATTGAACAATAATATCACCGTCGGCGATAAAAAAAATCGTGGATAGGCTCCGCAGTTGGAATTGTTTATTTTCTAATTGACTATAGTATTTCCACTTTTAACGTCAAAATAGTTGAAGGAAAAAATCAGGGTTGACCATTTTTTTTCAGCCGGAAATATATTTTTACCGCGATAAAAGAAAATTTTCGTCAACAATAATCCAAAACCACGATCTTCAATCGCAATATTTTTCGATTTCGATAATCGTCGTCGGACTTCCAATATCGAGCTCCGAATAATCTTATTATGCAAATATATTATCGGTCAATCTGTATGTATATATAAAATAGTAGAATATTATATTATTTACCGGAATGTTAATGTTTGAGCTATATGATGATGAGTTTTTGTGGTAGTTGGTGATTAAAGAGTTACCGGAACACACACGCGTACGTATTGTCTTTCGTTATACGATAAATGAGAAAATTTTCACCTGTTCCGATACTTAATTAACGAGTATAGTCGAATTTTTCACTTCAGTTATTATAACGCATATCTGGTGTTTGCATTTCACAGGGAGAGATTGAGAAAAAGAGTGAGAAAGATTGAAAAAAAAAATTATCCGTAGCGTGCTCACGCGGCATAGCATTTGGTATTACTTCAAACTTTGGCTATCTACAGGGTGAAAAAAATATATATGTTAAATGAACAATGCTTTGTATCGACCTGTACATAAGAATATTTCGATTGATAAACAATATATCCTACCTCTTACCAATATGGTTGCTAGATATATCCGTGAAGTCTGAATGAGGATAGAGTTGAAGAGCACCATCATCAAGTCCTTGACTATGTAGAATATGGTAGTCAATATTCTCTTCTACAGTCAAGTCTTTCAATCGATATATTTCCACTGGTTTTCTCGAAGCAATGTATAAGTGGAAATTAATAATTTTTCAAGGAAATAATGGAAAAGATGTGGAAACCGACGAGTTTAGAGTCAAGAACGCTACTGTAAGGATCAAGTAATATACGCAGAAAAAAAAAAACAAGTGACTTTACGAGATTTGGTTAAAGACTAAATCCGCCTATATAAAACCGTACAGTACACATCATACGAGACGAGAATGATACTATGTTGCTCCAGAGGACGGACACTCGGTTGATATATAAAACACATATTTTCGTTGTACATTATTCATGTATTTTTCGTGGTATAATGTATGTAGCTTATTAAATGAAAATAATTGTAAAGAACAACGGACGAAATATCATTGGACCTATGTATAATACCGGTTTACACAATTGTTAGCGGGAGAACTAATCTGTCGAGCATGATGTAAGTCGTAAATTACTCGAGTAGTTCCCCCAAGTAGTTTGTAGCTCACAAGAACAAAAGTCATTGTACAAATAATAAATATACGATAACTCTCATAAACGTTGGAGAAAAGTGATAAAATAATACTGGAAAAAATGATTGCGATAATTAAAAGACTCATTTGACCGGTGCTCGCGATGCTGTAACTCCCTCCAAACACCATATTTGCATCCTGCTATTTATCCGCAGACAATCACTTACAATCCTTATTTATGCAACGTAAACGAAAGAAAAACCAATAAAATATACTTAATATACGTATTTACCACTACAAATATATATATATATAAATTAATGTCAGATCACGGTTTCATAATCGTGACCCGAGTGAAATATTATTGGGTGGCGTCGCGGTCACCGGGACGATGTACCGCAGACCGAAACGCGCAGCTACGATGAAAATCCCGTTAAAATATAATACAATGAAATTCACACTTTGGCCTATGAAACGTGTTTCCTTACTGTATATCGTTCGGTTCCCTCGATGATACACAAAAGTAAATGTATCACGGTGGGGCTAAACAATTTAGACATAATGATTTAGTCGTAATCGGCGAGGCTTCAATGCTCTCCCCGTTTTTAGGGTGGTCATTTGAGATATTTGGCAGCCCAATCGGTCCTTCCGTGAATTCCACCGCTTGGTCTCGAGCTCAGTACACCACCGAACAAATTCGTTTGCATCAAAGGTTTGCTCAACGTTTCTGTTGGAATTCCAATGAAATAATCAAGTTATTACGCACGGAAAAATAAAATAATAAATTTGTTTTTTGTTTTAATTCACTCAGCCAAAGACGAACTCACTGCCGCTTTGCGTGCCGTAAACAGTCGGATACGGCAATCTCCCGTTCTGCTCAGCAATGTAACGGCTACGTGCGAGATAGTGCTGACGGGTTTGACTCTCGATATTATCACGAGATCCCCATAAAGAATCCGTAAAATCGTCGTTGAATTTTTCCGACGACGCCGGACCTACGATACCACTGAGGAGCAGTCTCGGTCTTCCGGCATCCCCATCGCCGTTTCTATAACCAATTTTCAAAGTTATAAATAATATTGTCGTACTTGAACTTGTTCAAGGTGTAATTTCGTTTTATTGGATTTCGTTACATGTCCCAGGTACAATTTTTTTTACGAAATAAATAACGATTTTACAGGAAATTTAATCTACGTATAATTTCAATTTCGTCATAACTTCGAAAAAAACTAACCAAATATTTCACAATGATAAATAAGATAGTTTGATCATGAATCGTTTTACGTCGAAGACGTTGCTTCGTACGGAAAAGTTGTTATACCGTAAAATTGTTCCGGGTCCGAAGCGAACCGGACGAGCAGATAAATAACTGCGAGGCCGATATAAACGACGACGAGAGCTTGGACAGCGATATTGCGATATTTTTTATACCTGGATGACAAATTTGTGCTATGGCCTGCGACGTACCGGGCCACGCTCATGTAGTGTTGCTTAGCCGAGAGCTTTCGACTGTTTTTCAAATTCGTTTGAGATTGACTCCAATTTCTCGAGGGTTGTCGTTCCGCCCACGCTGACGTTGCCCAGTTAGCGTTCATCTCTTTCTGGCTCATTTCCATCGCAGCAGGACTGTTTTCGTTCCAATTAACACGATTTTCCTTGTACATCCGGCCGGACGGGACTCTCGTAGTCTGTTGGGCGTCGGGCACCATCTTGCTTCTGTACATTTATTAAAATCGGATGAGCCATCAATTTACACGTGCTCTGAAACCCAAATGTGGGTTACTGAGTAAAGAAAAAAAAACAACAAAGATCACGAAACAAACCCCAGGATATTGGCGAAATCTTCTTCGTCCCACTTTAACGAATTGTTGTCTCTTCTACGATTGTTGTGATTGACCAACGGCAAGACTGGCTGCTGTTGGGGCTGAATAACAATTTTTTCCGTCGATTTAGAGTTGAGTAGATTGCCGATCGAATCTTGCTGCTTAAATTCGTAGAGCGAACCCGCTGGTGGGATATTAACTTTGTTAATAAGGAGCTCACGGTGACCGCTAACGCCGATTTTTTTGCTGCTCACGACCCGCGGCCCTCCAACTTGAAAATACGGATACCTGAACAATCATAAATACGATTAACAATAGTTACATCTCAAAAAATGTTCCGCGTTATTTTGTGGAATAACAAAAAAAAAAAATATACAATTGAGAGTTAAAATTGCGTGAACTACCGTGCGCAATAAAAAAAAATAACCTAAGTGATTGCTGCGCGGTTGGTCGTTTTATCGGATTCCACTCGAGCATATCTTCCATTAGAACAATGGCTTCGTGACCGGCGTTCGGTATGAGATCTTTTAACGGTGTTCTGCTGAGTATTGGAAATTTAAAGTTCATTGCGGCTGAGAGTTGGTAGCCCTCCGGCCAGTCGTCTTTGTCCGGAGTGCCTAGGACCGAGCATATTTTGAAAATCTCATCTATCTCGCTCTTTCCCGGAAAAAGCGGTCTAAACGTGTACAATTCTGCCATTATGCATCCGACTGCCCAGATGTCGATGGGGCTGTTGTACGTCGTCGAGTGTAGCAACACTTCGGGCGCCCGGTACCTACGATCATCAGTCACGGTTATTTTGTTTAATTACAAATAATAAAACACAACTTCTGACAACTACGAGACTGATTGTTTAATATTTGTCAAATATTCCCGTCGATAATAATAATCGTTCGATAGATACGCACCACCTCGTCGACACGTAATCCGTGTAAGGTGGTCGCGAACGAATCTCTCGAGCTAGACCAAAGTCAGCTATTTTCACAAGCTCCGGTCCCATGCACAGCAAATTTTCCGGTTTCATGTCCCGATGAAAGAATCCATGTTTGTGCATGAAAGCCAAACCCTGCAGTACCTGGTATATCATGTTTCTGATCACCGGTTCCGGAAAGAGTTTGGCTCTGCGGAAAAAAAAGAAACGAACCGTTCGATGTAACGTCATAACGATACATCTCTTATTTTACCATACACAGACGAAATCCATACCGATCCTTCATCAATTGATAGAGATTCTCTTTCATGTACTCAAAGACAAAGTACAAAACGTCGTTTTCCCGAATTACTTCCTTCAACTTCACCACATTTGCGTGACTCAGTTTCTTCAGAGACTGGAAAGTCATTTTGAACATTTTATTTATCGATGATCCATCGGTGCTATTTAAATTAATTCGGGGATATTTACGGTGAAAGAAATAACAACCAAACTCAATTTTTCAATGATTTTTCATTTAAATTCGACATAACTTTTGGAGCAGAGAAATAAATAAATACGTATGAATGATTGTTACCTTGACTTCGCGAAGATTCATCGCCTCTTCCCACGAGTAATATTTTCTTTTCATCCGTTTGATAGCAACTTTCTCGCCGGTGTCGATTCTCTCGCCGAGAACGACAGACCCAAAAGTCCCATCGCCGAGCTGGTTTAAAGTTATGTACCGATTCATCTTCATTCGCACTGCCGTTTTTACTCTCTATCGTTTATCGTCGTATAGTCGTATCTTCGTTTTATACTCGACTAGCAGTAGCCACGTGTCTCGCGCGTTCGCTCGAACGAGGCTTATTACGTTTCTTGCTAAGCTTGTCAAACGTTCGCTTCATTCTACTGCAAAAGAGGTCAACAATGTATAGTTTTGTTAATAATCGATCGTCGGGGTCATTGTGGCCATGAGGTTCCCACTCCCTCCGAGAACTTTCGAGACAATTTTAACGACTCCCCCGTCTATCTTCAAATATTCAACACTCATATTCCCGATTGTCCTTCGTTCGTTTAAACTTTCATATGCACGACTATTGACTGTACGGTTCTTCCAACCGGCGCGACGTAATCATTTATCAATTTAACATTTTTCTCGATTTATCATTGTACTCTTGTATTTTATTTTTTCGTAATTTTTTTTTTTTTTTTTCATTTCCAACCGAGCGAAGATCCTTTATTTTTTTTTCCATCAAAATAACGTTTGAAATCAATCAACATTTACGAGATGCGCATGGAATCCCATACGACTGATAAGCGGACACGAAAAAGGACGGTACCAGGCACGATCGTTCATCGATCAAACAATCGTCCCGGGTGAAAACGTTCGCCCAGGGACACCTCAAAGCCCCTGCGATATGCAAATAGCTGTACGCGTCACCGATATTCAATTGAATTCTTAACGTATATCTATTTCAAAATAATTTTAAAATCTTGCCGGGAACGGAAAAATTAAAAAATCTACGACGATGTAGATCAAAAGGAAAATTCGTTGGCGCACCAATTGCGCGGAAACCACCGGATGAAATAGCGGACCAGGTCCAACGTTCTACCGAAATATTAGCATTTTCTTGCACTCGGCCCCGTCCCTTATCGCGCAATCTACGTTCGCCGGTCCAACACGCGACGATATGGATTTTCTTAGTTCGGCGAAGAATTTCTTGCTCCACTTACGAAAACTATCAACGAACCCACGCACACACACACGTGTTCTCGTCCAATATACCTCCGACGTTGATTAATTATACTGTCACGTTGTTTAATTTCGATAAAACAACATCAACAATATTATAATAATATTGATATTTCGTACGAATAAATAAAATTGTCACAAAATTATTTCAATAACTCGGCCAATAATTTGATATAACAAACATTTTTTTAATTTTAATAAAATGGTCAATGAATTCGAATTATTAAAAACAAATATTTAATCGTTGATTGTTATACCGTGTCCGGCGACACATTTATTTGTATTGTTATTTTTTTTTATCGCGCTTTGAAAATCTCGGCTGACTTTGAGATTGAGTGGTAGTTTTGGCTCTAAAAACAGCTGTCACCTGGCGAGCCCGTCGCACACGCCGCCATATTTACACGTATCCATGACTACCGTTCACCAAACTAGCTCGCGTTTATTTCTTCGACTTCGGTCTCGATAGCGAAATCGATTGTACGAGCCCCTAGAACTCGCTGACCTTGAAATTCTACATTATGTTCACCACGTATGCGCATACGAGACAAACACATAATTTTAGGTCCCTCCGGAATGGAAATAATGTCAGAGACAATCGCAGCGACGTCAGAAATGAAGAAGTATCGTGACAATGGGTTATCAAATTTTAATGAAAATTCGTTTGTGCTATTCCAACAGTTTCTATAAAAAAGATATTGTCTTTAAATATGAATTACAACGTACACTTATAATTTTTTTTTTAACACAAAAGGATAACACGAGTTGCTGTTTTTTTTTTGGAAGTATAATTCGGTATTACCCATTAAAACTGAGTATCGATCTATTATCACTTTTCTTTGTTAACCCTCATATGGTTATATCAATACTTGGCGTATCGTAAATCGATCCAACCCCGTTGGATTGCGTCGCGGGCGAGTCAGTTGTAAAATCTGGATACATATGATTAATTTTCATTTCTTTTTTTTTTTTTTTTTTTTTTTCTGCTAAGCTCCATGCGCGTGTATGTGTGGTATATACTCGTCATATATACAGATATCTATAAAATGTACAAATCAACAATTGGGGGAGACGACTTTCGTTTCACAATTTTATATACCTAAGGATTCGAGCGAGATAATACGTTACAACGCCGATTATCCAATTGTTTTTACTAATTTGGGAATACAACTCATTCTTTTCACACTAATAATTATGTACAAGACGGTATAACAATGATTGGGACTATAATTTTTTTTTTCGTTTTTTTTTCTTGATTTTTGCTCTCACATTCTTTCATTCTCGCTCTCTTACTCTCGGGCATTTTAATATAAATAATACGAGTACCAATGCGTATAGAATTTATGATATGTAGGCGTGTTGCACTTTGTTCATGATTCGTTTCACTCGAACTTTGTCCAATTTTTTTGAGATTTAATAGCGGACGAGGAAAAGGATGTGCCGAAGGCATCGTCGATATTTCCACTGGTACTTTGCGCGCTACGATCGCACGACGACGTGTCCTGTTTGGACGACGAGGCTCCGTTCGCCAGACTGAACTTGTTAAAATCTAGGCCATACTCTTGGAGCAAATCGAAATCTCGGATTTTTTCACTAGCGTTAAGCTCCAATCGTTGATCAGGCCGACTACGCTGGGGTAGAAAATAAGGATATAACGGATTGCTCAGCCCCTCTCCCATTTGTGGTATGTGCAGCGACTGAGTCATCTGTTTTGAATTTTCGTACTTGGATGGATTTGACCAGATAAGAGGATCAAAATCGTCGTCACTGTTGGTCGAATCAAGCCTGATTAAATCCTGTTGAACCGGGGCTGACGTCTGAAACGATAATTTACAATATCGATCGTTTGTTCGGAATTAATGAATTATTGAGAAACTACAGCACCGCATGAGCCGAGCCAATGTAGCCAAGCATGATACAATGAGAACATTCCGTGACAACTCATTCCGCTCCTTTACGTCTATACGAACAAATTAAAAAAAAAAAAATCGTTAATTAAAAAACGCAACTCTATTCGAAGCAACGTATCGTGGGGAAAACAAAATGTCAAGATGTTGAGATTGGGATGAGCCGGCATGGATTGTCCAATAACGGAATTAAAAAAAAAAATAAATAATGAATAACGATTTCGTAATGTTTACCTTGACCTGTGCGGAACGAACTTCGGTATTTAATTGTGCTATGGGAACAATGTCTTTGAATGATTCGGTATTGAGAGGATCGAGGATGAACTTGGACGTATCGGACGGGATTTGTACTTGGCTCGTATCGAATGGATCCTTCACTGGCACAATAACGTTATTAACTTTTCCAACGCCTTTTGTTTGACTGTCACACGTGTAATCAGGGTTAATGTTGTAATTACCAAATGGATTGTTTAGCTTTATGGCCTTCTCCGAGACGATCGATTTGAACTCAAGCATGTTATTGTCCTTGTCAATAGTGTCCTGTGTTTCGAAAGTATCAAGCATATTGCCAATGAACGGATTAGTAGTGGGATTTATTAAACCGGGAGGCCCGTAAAACTGACGTCTGTCCTTTGTTCCTGTGGAATTTTGCAGTGACGACACACAAGCTGGAACGACCGATGGTTCTTTCGAGTTTTCGCAAGACATTATTCGTTCTAACGTCGATGATTTCGTTACGGTGATTTTCGAAGCTGGCGTCGCGGGTTTCGCGAGTTTGGCGAACGAACGGTCACGCGTTCCATTGCGATACTCTTCCACAGGCGGGGAAACGGAATTGGGTTTCGGGAAAACTTCACACTCGCTTGCGGTAACGGTACAAGGCGGGGGACCGTGCCGCAAGCGCCCACTCCATGCAGGTCTCAAGCTGTCTAAACTGCGAACTGGTTTCAACTGAAATTTTATGCACAAAAGAACAAAAAGGGCACTAAACGATAAACAATTATTGTATCAAATATTCTGCGATACTGGTTTGCTGTTTTACCGTTTTTTCTCTATCAAATCTAACTACTGTAACGGCCTTTAGACAAAGTAAAACAATGGCATGCTGTACGGAATAGAATTTGTTTTTTTTTAACTCAATAATTTTATTTGTGCGATATGATTGCATGCCATTCTATTACGTTTGAAAATCTATACGGAGACAATTTATACGGGCATTGGAAATACTAATTTGCTTCATCGTTACGGGGATTGTGATAATAATTAAAAAATAAAAACAGCTGTTGAAATTCTTCACGTGAATTTTTCTCCAACTCGAAATAATAAATGATAATTTGAAAGAAATCATTAATATCGTTGATGTAACACGGTCAAAATGAAACAGTGCCAGAAAAAAAAGCAGGTTTTCGTGAAAATAGTTTGATAAACCAAGTATGTAGGCACACCGATGTAAAAGCCGATTCTAAAACCTTATTTTAATCGCAACGACGACACGCAGACATTTAACCGTTACCAATGAGTGATGAAATAACTTTGATTACGAAGCGAGGACACTTACGGTTCTATCGACCGGAGGATTATTTGGAAATATAACGTCCTGCAATTCGTGCATGAGATCGATATTGAGTCGTTCCGGAGGAGAGTCCGCATCCTCCGGAGAATTCGGGCTCAATGGGGAATATTGCTTTCTGCTGAAGATAAAAGTAAATAATTAATTAAATGTAAAACATTGACTCAACGATGATAGAGTGATTTATAAGGAAAGATTCTCCCTCGTACCTCGCCTCGGATACATTAATATTCCGGAGTCGCAGCTCTTTGCGG
The DNA here is from genome assembly GCA_963971145.1 of Sussaba pulchella. Classification (NCBI taxonomy): domain Eukaryota; kingdom Metazoa; phylum Arthropoda; class Insecta; order Hymenoptera; family Ichneumonidae; genus Sussaba; species Sussaba pulchella. The sequence goes on from OZ020168.1 coordinate 19,197,995, forward strand.
TAGCTCGTAGTTGCGGTAAAGCCACTTGGAGATTTCGACGGAGATCCGAACATACTGGTTCTTCGTTCCATCGTCGGTGAGCTGGGTGCCGAACGGGGTTGCTGAAAACGCATTCCGTGATCACTACCCCTAGAACGGCCTGAAAATAATAATAATCGTGACAATTCTGTACCGCCACCTTGCCTCCTATATTTCTTCTTACCTTTCCATTTTAATCCTTTGTAAGCAGTTTTCATGTCTTTACCCTTGTCTTTAACCTGTGTGGGAATATACAATGACGAAATAACATTTCCTTGCCATATTTCCTGAGGAATAATGTCAATTATAATTCCGACTTCTTTTATAACTTACAGATTTTACAGCGTACTTGACAGCAGGATTTGCCTGAAAAGGAACAAAAATTGAAATTATAATACTGTACGTTTTTGTTGTTGCGGAAAAAGTAGAAAAAAATTCGAATTACCTTATCCTTGACACTGCGAAAGAAAGCGGAACCCTCTTTGCGCATTGCGTAACTCCATTCACGATACTGTTGCATGAATTTGCTACTTGATTTGTCGGAATAATTGCAAGCTTCCATTTCAAATTCATCGGAAAATCCAAGACCCGAATTGAGCATGTGCAATCGTTCTTCTATAAACTAAATTTTGAAATGGAAAGAAAAAAAAAGATAATTATCGCGCCTTTCAAAGGATGGCATGGCCGAAATATCATTGAGTCGATTATCGAAATGGTTTAATCGTACTTGTTGAAATATTTGAAGCTCCAACATCTTACGGAGAAAAGGTTGCATTGAGGTCGGCCGATTTTCGACGAAAGCATTTTCATCGAATGTTATACGTTCGCCTTGTTGAAGTGTCAAAGCTTCGCGATATCCCGCGGTCAGCTGGACGAGGGCACGCAGAAATGCCCTTGAAACTCCGTCTCCGAGAAGAGCCGGTCTGTTGCGCAATGCTCGCTTCAAATTCGTCACCTGTCGACACGTCGCTCTATTACTAACGATTAATTGTACATTTAACGAACCGATTGCACGTACCACGTCTACGGGAAGAGACTCCAGGTCCTGAAATGGGGTTTCGATGGTGTTCGCGTCGGCGTCCAGTATCACGACTTCACCCAAATCACTTTTTCGTACGCGCTAATGATTTATTTATAAAATTAACGATTAAATTATATTGAACGACGGAATTCGTTCTCAAATACGAGAATAACAAACGTCGAATGTCGCTTACCAGAAGAATCGGCGCTGGTACTCCAATTAGAAAAGGCATTGGCGCTAATAAATAATCCATTAGCGGTAGAGGCAAAACAGGGATGTATATATGTTGCCAAATCATCGGATAGATCAGAGCGTTGCACGCTTGCACGCAAGCGCTCAGTCTCGACAAACGTTTCGACGTGAATATTATTCGACGTTCGTACAGCATCGACGCGAACACGATCATCATGTTTTGAGAATCAACGGCGCTGTAGTATTCCGTCAAGTTCCTCTGAAACATCGACATTTCTGTTACAATTTTGTCAATCGATAAAGTTTATAATAAATGTATTTGGCAATAATTAACTTACATTTTCAGGTATACTCGGTAACTGGAACTGTCTTGGACTCTGACACACAAAAGGCTGCAATATTTTGTTTTTATTAACGGTACGATCGATCTAATTTTAGTAAAAAGATAATCCGAATAATTTACAGACTTACGGTATTGGCATTTGGTATCGGAATGGCAATGGAGGCCCCTGGCATAGGGACGCCACAACTGTACACGTCGCCCAGGAATTTCCATAAATCGCCGGCATTGCTGCTGCTTGTTAAAGTAGCAATATGATTCAACAGTCTGAAAACGCATTGTCTCAATTATAAAATCATGCCAAAAAATGTGCTCATCCGTCGGCGATCAAGTTTCACTTTTTACTTGTAAAATGTTTCGTGCCAAGGTAACGGACTCAGAACTACCAGAGCCGTATCTCTCTTAGGATCGTGCCTGCAGAATCCGAATGTCCATTTGGAATCTATGCTTGTGAGGACGAACGAAAAATGTTGGACCAGCAAGCTGTGAGCAGAGACACGGAATAATCACTTTTTTAAAACCATATTGTCAATGGGATGCGCAATATGGCCAGATATACATGCTTACTTTTCAAATTCACAGGGATAAGCAAATTTTGGTACGGACTTCAAGATTTCTGGTTCTTCAAAGGATTCGGGATACTTCTGAAGTATCCACGCCGGCTTCTCGCCCATGGGGGCCGTAACTTCGCAGAAACACTCGAATAGCTGCTTGACATTTTCTCTGGAACACATTTTTATTAGAATTTAATACAGTTTCTCATTGACGAATCAATAGTTCAAAGAAAATATATTATATAAAATCTAATGATTCAAGACCCCCATCTGTTGGAAATGAAAAAAAAAATTTCTTATTTTTTTTTATCATTGTTAGTAATGAACAAAGCGTGTTGAAAAATATATTTAAACCCCTGGAGGGTACAAATCATGATATTTCAAAGCCTTTTGCTAATCTTTTGTACTCTATCTTATTTTCTCCCAACAAAAGCAACGATCGAGCAGTATTATACCTAGCATTGGGCGAAATGACAACATTTTTTGTTGCTTGGGGATTAAATTTGACGACAATGTTTGATAGAACACGACACGAATTATTGGAGCGAAAGATGTTAACCTATAGAGTGCAGGGGCGTCGGAATTAGTCGCAGAATAATGAAATTTCGTAATCAACGATGCGATATAATTACTCACCTCAGTCTCGATCCCATTATAAAAGCTTGAATGAAATCGGATAGTTGAAACTGTAATCCATTATAAGATTGTTTCGTCACATGACAAAAATATTGTTCTCAATGACACGGGAGAGGCTGTGGTAGGTTCGTTCCGAGAAACATCATTTTTGACTATGTTGCGACACGAGTTTGAACACTTGGAAGTTATCTATCAACGATGCTGACTAATATCTATTTTGTAATCGAAAAGATAAATATTCGTGTGAGATCGGAAATTCTCATCTCCACCGAGATTCCGACAGCGACGACGACGACGACGACGACCTGCTCAATAACATTCTGCCCGCAGCTGCCTGCCGCCCACTCGAGCACACTCGACTCGACCACACTGTAATTCACCATCACTGAGAATCGTTCAGGTGGGACGAAAAAAAAACCCTATAGATATACCGAAGATGCATAGGGTGATGCACAGCGCTCATATTTTTCGTGGCTCTACTGATACGGCGCTAAAACGTATCGGCAAGTACGGGAGGAGTATAATTTTCGATTTCAGATTCATTGCTAATTAACTGTGTGGTTATTTCTTAAAATAAATTATCGACGATAGAATTTACATGAAGTATTTTAACTAAAAAGGTAATCGAAACCACACCCATATATTCCCACGTGTATTTAAGACATAGCGCCTACGAGAAACGTTTTTTAAAAGTTAAATTATAATCGGAGCCACACGGGCTCGTATCAATAAGACAAGAGACGCTTTAAGACCCTAGAAAATAAAAGTGGGAGCGTGCATTGGATTGCATCTCAATACCCGTGACGAAAATGAAACTTTTTGGGCGAGTTTCATATATCAACGTTTATACGTCCGCAATCCAATTGTTCACCCGTTTTGTCTGAGCTATCTCTCTCGACATATCCACCACGGCGGTACGCGTTCCATTTCTACATTCATTCCGGTACATCTACAGAACACATAACCTTGAATTACGATTTCGTGATAATCTCACCAATCGCAGGAATGTAAAAGTCTAGTGACTTTCTTGTGTATTCAATTAGCATGGACAGTCTCACCGACAATGTCAAGTTGTAGCCCTGAAATACTACATGTTCGCATCGCAATATCGCTCAGTTCATGTTGGACAATGACCGATCATACCGCTTCGGTATGATTTTCAAACGGTCAAAAATTAATAACAGAAAAGTGAAGGATAACTGAGTTTTATCGTAAGGCTATACAGAAGATTCGATCATGAGTATTAGCGATTTGAGTCAATTATCGGGTGAGCAAAGCATCGAATGACATTGAAACTCTGGGACAAACGATTTTTTTTACGATATCAATGATAAAATTTCAGATTTATCAGGTATATCGAGAATACGATCGAGCAGTATTCGTCCTTCGGAAAAAGCCGATTCCATATTCAATGCATCGGAGCTTCACGCCTCGGGCTCGATTCGGGAGCCAACTAGTAAACCGGGTGCGATCGGATTGAACGTCGATGGTACAAATACCGCTAAAGAAGTCGCGAAAGCGATAGCCTCTTGCGAAGACGCGATACAAGACTATGCCAAACTCGAATTGATCCAAGAGTCCATACGAGAAACAACAACACACTCGAAAATTCTCCAAAACAATACTCGAGCGAAATTGAAGGACCTTCTCGTTGTGCAAGAAGTTAACAAATATTTACAATTGCCCAATACAGATAAGAACATTCATGAAGATCTGACCCTCTTGGGCATTACCGAATTGCCTAAAATTCAATTCAGCCACGATGAGAAAAGAGACATAAAAACTGCTGTGGAAAATATACTGAGGGAAAAATTAAATAAATTTATAGACAGGTACGTCGGTTGCAAATAACTCGTTTAATTTCCATCCAATCCAAAGTATTCCAAATATCCATGTTATTCTTTGGATCGATCGTAGAATATTTTTTTCAGTTATGAGATGTTGGGAGGGAGCGTCGAAGATGCCTTGAAGAATCACGACTCATTGGCAAAATCGTGTCTGACGGGTAGCCAAGGTAGCAACTCGATGCGATGGAAGGAGCAGACCGATGAAATTTGTGACGAATATTACCACGGCCTTTTGCGATGCGCCGACTTGATGTATCAATGGCAGCGGCTCAAGTACGTCGACATGCGTGAGCTCAATTTTAAAAATGCCGAGAACTTGTTGCTAGAAGCCGAAGTCGCGGAAGACCAGGCAAAAATAACGACGAAAACGTGCGCTGTCAGAATGTTCAAAGAAACTCCGACGACCGTCGATGCGTTCAGAATAATGAGCGAGAATCTCGATATCAAAATACTGGAAGCTCGTGAACAGTTGAAAAAGAAGAAAGATCTTAAAACTACTTACGAGGACGTTTTTACCTCGGGATATGATGAAGTATTGAATAAATACAGAGAACTTGTCAGTGTTATTAAGAAAAAGGAGCATCTGATGGAAATGCTATGATACGCGACTCGTCGGTGTGGTCAATAAAATGTTTATTACAGATAAAATGATTAAGTGCCAGTCGAGGGTAATAATTCAGTCGTTATTGATAATTATAATAGATCGTTCCAAATATCGAAGCAATGCTGTGTACGCTATTCAGTCACTGTCGTCGGCATTAGAGTTTTTCATAATAGCAGGTACATAATTCTTATCGACTATCATGCCATGCTCCAGAAGAAAGGATTCCACGTCCGACGCATAAAAATCTATTCCTAGATTGTCCGTGACACGGACGAAATTGCCAATCACCTGACCATCCTTGTAAACCAACAGAGCCGGCACGCCCTCTTTTTTAAAATGCTTGCTGAGGCCTGCGGCTGATCCTGTTGTAATTAAAAATGGCAAAATTTCAATTGTGTCTAATTCAATTAACATTATATTTTTGGACAAAATAAATATTTTACGGAATATCGTTTATTATTTTACCACGTATTTTGCAGAATTTGACGTACGGATATTCCTGCGCAAGTGTAAAGAGACATCCGTTCATAGCCTCGCAACCCGAAATGCCATCTTCGTATATATGTACAACTATCGTTACCGATTTATCTTCTTCATCTATCGCCTTAAGAAACTGATCGGCATCTTTTAAATTGTCCACTGTACCAAAACGCAGCTTCTCCGCTTTGACCAGCATCTCCTTCATTCTTTGTCTCTGATATTCCAGCAGAAAATCGTCGGCCAGTAAGTCAGCCAATTCTGGATCCGACTCTTCTAATTTTTCTTTTTCCTCATCTAAAGTGCTGCGACACGTGATACTGAGCTTCTTTATAAGATCTAGCTTTTCACGCTCCTGCTCCGCGCGCTTTTGAGATTCCAATTGCTTGTAGCGCTGCCAATCCTTTCATGTCACAGAAAAAAAACGTTCTTTGGCACATAATATTTAATAATATTGTTTTGATAATGAAAGGGTTAGTTTATTTTATTTTATTTTTTTTCAATCAACGTTGACACCAAGTTACCCTTATAACGCCCTTAGGCCCGGTATTGCTGGAGGAACCATCCCATTTGTCAACTTGTTGGGGGATGCATCTCTCTTCCGATTGTCCCACGTTTCTCGAGGTTTCCTCATTAGCCTCCGAATCGCAAGAATCATTTTCCTCATCCTCGCTCGAGCTGCAATAATATTCGAGTTTCTCACCCAGCAGTTTATCTTCGAGAGTTGCCATTATCGTCACTGATGATGCTTGCCCGTGAAAATCGATTTAATTCCTTATTCGAACATAATTTTCGCACAAATAGGTCTGGATGTCAGTTGACACAGAAAAGGACGCTCACGGATTAGTCGGATAAACCAGGATAAACAACCCTGAGAAGCCCAATAAACAGATGTTATGACCGACGGATACCAGGAGGAAGGGATGAACTTGTTTGGTTTTTTTATATCATTCGTTTTGAACGACATCTGCTGCTGGTGGATTACAACATGGTCGGTAAGTTAGGCAGCAAACGCCCCTTCGGTAACGTTCTCCGTTGCTCTGCAAAAATTATTGAAAAGCTCGATTATGAGATGTTCCATATTACGAATGAAGATCCATCAGACCCTACTCGTTATCAGATCGTAACAGAGTCAATCAGCCAATTGCCACGTATTTTTATCTTTATAACTTTCTTCGTTAGTTTTACGCGAAGCGGATTACGCAGCCCGGCTCGCGATGTTCGACCGTTGATTGTCGTCATTCTACCCCCAGCCTATCTGCTATGTATGTAGGTTGTTGTTGACGATTGTGCACACACGCACACACTCGTTCTTGTCCAAACACGTTTATATGAACGACGGCGTATCCGTGTGGTGTCGCGCCTCCATCGAAACCCTCCTTAGTACTCCTTAGAAGAGACTGTAAAGACGGACAAGTCGATACCGCGAAATCCATTGGAGTGAATGTGCCCGGGTTCATCGTCGTGAAAACGTAGCATTGTAGCGTATAAAAAATATATTTACCAATCGTGACCGATTGGCCACCCCAGTGGTTGCTACAGTTTGTGCGCGTGTCACCTACATATGCGATAATCTCATGCCGGGTTATATCGCCGTCCCTCTTTTTTTATCTTTCTATCTCTTTCCCTCTCTGGCACCCCCGCGACTGCTCGCGACAACAAAGAGGGAATCGGCGAGTGCCGCCAGTGGTCGAGCGCTACAAGTTCGCCAAGTGGAGTCGCGAGTCTCTGAGCCGCTGCTGGTTCGGAGGTTTAGCCCAAGAAAACTGTCAAGTCGGGTAGTTAGCCATAAACCTCGACATTGTTTATTCGTGCTCCTCTATTATATTTATTCTGCCAATAGACCGATAAACGAATGATGGAATGTTCACTGGGTTCTACGCGTGCGTCAAAAAATACGGCGAAAATCATCCGTACGTTGTTAATTGAGCGTTAAGCGCAACGTATTTTTTTTTTTTTTGCTTTTTTATTTTATATCATTTCCTATCGCTCCAATTGTTCAGTGGTTCGTGTACATTAGGGATTACTTGGGAGTAAACGATCGTAACCGCTTGACGAACTCCGATGGGTTTTCCCGCGGCCACCGCTGCTCCGAAACGTCGATATTTCTAGATTAAAGGTAAATATATGTGTAATTCATTATGCTCGGCACATGCGATATGATCGCGGAGCCTTTCGTACTGTATTGCGAAGCGACGATCGTACTTTACCTACCCACTGGCGTGCCAACACGCTCTGGAACAAGTGGCTGAATATCTATTGCTATCGGTTTCGGTCGTCCGCTATGTTTTCCTTCGCTCAAAAGATACACTGGCTTACATTTTTATTGATATCTCATTGGATTTTCCGCGTTCAACAATTTGGTACGGTGGTAAGTGAAATTGTCAAATACACGTCACAGCCGTGTTTATTAATTTGTGGATCTCTTCAATTTATTATGTATCTTATAAGAATTCAACAAAAAATTTATTTGTTCGACACATTTTCGTTCGATGATATCGGAGCCGTAGCTCATTAGCAGGCGCGTCGAATTTTTCGAGCTTTCAAAGATGGGAAAAAGCAAAAAATTTTAGTTTTCATTATTTTTTTTTAATATATAATTTTTTTAATATATAAAAATAAACTCGGAAAAACATGGTTGAATTTTTTAATCGGCGAAGAATTTTGGTGACGCGCTGCTCTGAAAATATGGACAATTTTCCGCCTACCGAATTAACATTACGTAAACTTTTCGACAATTTCCGTTGGTTGTAAATTTCGTGTTTGATTTTGGGAAATATCGGGTGGATGAGGGGTATGCTCGTTGTGACTTTTTTCTTGTAGCTCCATTTTCCGCGGGAGTCGAGGCAACTCGAACATCGGTTAGAAAAATTTAAACGGTGGAGGGTAAATCGAAGATTTTTAAATAATAAATAATCGTTGAGTCGACCTCAGAGAAATTTCATTAACTAAGTTTTAAAAGAAAAATCATGGAAAAAATCCGAATACCGAAGCAATCGGACAAGATACCACTGTCGATATATTTTCGCAGATTGAATGAAAAATATTAACAAAAAAAACTGGTTAATTAGCGTTCCGCGTATTTAGTAGCCGTGTGAAAATGTGACGGCCGGCTTGGCCCCGAAAATTCGGATTAGATTATTTCGACGGTCGTAAAGGAAGTAGAAAAAAAAACAATATTTTTACGCATCGTTTTTTGCACTCCGATAAACAGATGAAGCGAATGGTTTTATCCCCGTCCGATATGTCGTGGCTACAGAAGCCAATTTGTAATCACAAGTGCTTCTGGTGAAGTTTGTAATTTCAAGAGCTCTCCTCGGACACGCACAATGAAAGTCTCTGTCTCAATCGTGCTGCTCTCATTTTTGTATGGGATTAGTTCGGTTCCCATTAACGCCAGCCGAATATGCGCCAGCAAAAAAAAGGACATAGAAAATATTTCATTGAAAGAAAATTCTCACGGTATCGAAGATGTATCCGATGAGATTGATCGACTTCGCGCAGAGGTATTTACCGATTTTTCTGTCTTAAATTATATTTTTCATACATAAATATGGTTTAACCGTTCCGCTTAAAATTTTTTTATCCAATGGCAAGATATTCATATATGATTTCCATTTAATACGTATGTAACATTCGATCGAATTATTTTATTCCTTTGATTTCGTATTTCAGGCGAATTATCCTGAAACGACGTTTGAGACGTGTAACAATTTTTGTTACGCTCTATGGCAGGAAGATAAACACGCTAATGGAAGTAAAATAAAAATTTTGTTACAAGGTAATTGTGTAACACGATGCGTAGTACAATTGACAATCCGTTTGGCCAAAGTACCGTTTATGAAAAATCTAATGGGTTCCCTCTGGATACATCCCTTGAAATGTTGGCGCGGAAATTGTAACCTCGAGTAATTATCAGAGTATGATGATTAATTTTAGGATGTTGGAAACAGTCTGGGGAACGAAAATGCGAGAATACGGAGTGCGTCGCGCTCAAAGAATCTACAAAAGCTCTGAACAACACAAAATTCTGTTGCTGCAACGGGGATTACTGCAATAAAAATATCACGAGTTCGCTAGATATTTATTACGTGGACAATAAACAAATGGCGCAAATAATTCCCGAATGTGAGTCCGATCGGTTCATCAACCGACCTTTATTTATTTGGCCTATCGTGACTATTATCATTTTTCGAAATTGTTCAACAGCTAAGGGTTTTTTGGAACGCGTTGAGCCTAAGAGATGGTTGGTTATCATTGGCAGCATCTTTCTTTGTACGTTGATCGTCATATGCGTCATAACTTTGTTAATTTTCCGAGTCTATCGTAATAAAATCTTCGGAAAAATCGAAAAATCTCAATCCTCCGGGGATGGATTCGCCGAGAGTACGGCATTGCGTACAGGAAATTATACGGTCGATCACCTAAAATTGACATCCATCGTCGGTGAGATTGCCAATAATGATCGTTTAAATATTTTTTTCCAAAATAATTCCGTACTAATTGCTGACTATTATTCCTCTTATAGGACAAGGACGTTACGGTTCCGTTTGGCAAGGTAGTATGGGCGATAGCGACGTGGCTGTTAAAATTTTTCCGTCTCACTATCGTAATTACTTTCAAAATGAGAGAGATACTTACCGTTTACCATTGATGGAACATCCTTCGTTACTCAACTACTATGGTAAGTCGTTTTTTTTTTTTTTTTTGTTTATTTCCTTCGAACAAGCTGGCAGTTAAGGCTCTTAAAAATTAGAGAATTAATATTTATCATTGAAATGTAGGCACGGACGAGAGAGTGAACATGGAAGGCAGTACCGACTATCTGCTGGTTCTTAGCTTCGCTCCGCGCGGCACGCTCACGGATTTTTTACGCTCCCAAACAATCGATTGGGCTACATTCTGCAAAATGGGGCTATCCATCGTCAAAGGTCTCGCTTATTTACACACGGATCTACGGAAAGGCGGTGAGTAAATTTTGGTTAATAAATAACAATAATCGGTCATCGATGATCGGTCGAATGAGGGTGTCTAAGGTGGTAAAACAACGAAATATATGTTTTTTTTAGATAAATTAAAACCTTGCATCGCTCACCGAGACATGAATTCGAGAAATATTCTGATTAAAAACGACGGAAGTTGCTGTATTTGTGATCTCGGTTTGGCGGTACAAATATCCGGTTCGAAATATTTCACCAATGGAGAGGAACAACACGCCGAGACCAAGTCTATCAACGATGTAAAAATAAATATTATTATTATTCATTCGGATTTATTTAGAATTTTAATAAAAATTCTATTACTCGAACATTTGTTAAATTGTACATCGCAGGTAGGTACATTGAGGTACATGGCTCCCGAGGTGCTGGAAGGGGCGGTTAATTTGCGTGATTGCGAAAGTTCTCTCAAGCAAATAGACGTTTATGCGATGGGATTGATACTGTGGGAAATTGTTTCCCGATGCTCGGATATTTATCTTCCCGGATCGGAAGTACCGTCATATAAACAACCGTTTGAAAAGGAAATTGGTAAGAGCGTCGCTTACAATAATACAATAATATATAAGATTGTTTCGGAGGGAAATAATAAACGTTCGTCGGTGATTAAAACAAAGTCGTTTTTAATTTTGTTTCAGGACTTCACCCGACGTTCGAAGAAATGCAACTTCTTGTCTCGAGAAACAAGGCGAGACCTTTGTTAGACGGTAATTTGGTAGATAGACCCGGTGTGAGATTGATCAAAGAAACTATGGAAGATTGCTGGGATTCCGACGCCGAGGCTCGGTTAACTGCTCTTTGTATCGAAGAACGCCTCACGGAACTTCAATCGCATCGAGGTAAGATTATCAAACAATCTATATATTGATCGATTAATTCCCGTTAATTGATCAATATTTTGTCCTTAGTTACCGTTTATTTCGCGGATGGAAGTCCGTTGGTAAATTCGTACACCGCTCTCGTGCCTCCGACTACCAGTGGATTATTCTCCGAAGTTTCTTATCACGATAACATTCACGTTTCTCAACCGGGATTATTTCCGCAAGAGATCATTCGAAACGACGGAACTGGGGATAATCCAATAGCTCAATCGCCGTGTAATGCCATAGCTCCGGAACACAATTGTAAGTACCGTAAATACGAAAAAAAAAATGATTTAATATTAAATTTAAAAAATATCTTGGTGGTTTTGGATCGTTGACGTTACAGGTAAAAATTCTAATCAAGTGGCGACGTGCAAACATTCCCAGACGCTGCAACCATACCAGGGCCGAAATCCGTGCATGGAGAGAAATCTCATGTTGCCATCCGATTCGCGGGACGAACTTGGTTGCAACACCAAAGTCCTGATCGATCGATCCTCGAAACACGTGTCGAACGATCAGTACAAGCTTCATGCCGAATTGCAAGGTCTCATTCCTCACGATTATCCGACTCGAAACGCGACCCAACTGACAATCAGACCGGCAACTCCAATACCGTATGTTCAAAACGTTATTACGGAAAACGGGGTTTTGCAATGCAACAAACGGAAACAAACGAACATGCAAGAAATTTCGACTCCGGATTATTCAAGACGAAAGAAATTTGCCGGATGGTCGAATATTAAGAGATTATTGGCCCACAAAAAATTAAATCCTTATACAAAGTGTCACATCGATCGTGAGGATTCAAAGTCGAATTTATTGTCGAAACAGAGCATACCCATAAAAACCGTCGACACGAACGTAACCATATCGTCCGGTGGAAAGTACGTTAACGGAGTTATTTGTAAAAGTTCGACGAGTGATGAATTATCCGTTAAACCAGAAAAAAATGTACGAACCCCGACGAATCGTAGATACGTTGACGACGATAAAACGAACGCCCGGCCGTCGAGTCTCTCCCTCGTAAACGTCCCAGCGATTGACTCGTGCCAAACTAATCAAACCCGACAAGAGAGCATCGATAAATTCAACCAAGTTTTCAATATTGGTTCCAATTCAACCGTACTGAAACATCCGAACATGAGAATAAAAACGCCCGGAGATTTGCCACCGTCCGTACGTAAAGTACGGGGTCGCGGTCAAGCGTCAGCCAGATTCTCCCTTTACGACGATCGTATGATGTGTAACATATTCAACGACGAGAACAATCGAAACGACAAGACAATGTCGAATTCCGTACCTTTTGGTATGGATTTCACCGACATTGATAAAAAAAAATCGTCTCTCACGCTAACCACGAAAAACGTCACGTGTTTCTAATCGATTTAAAATATTAACGAGCAAACGCTCATCAAATCACGAGATTGTTCTATGACAATGTTCGGCCCTAAGTGTATAGAGATTGTGTACAGGGATATGTTAAATTTTATACTCGACTTATTAACTCTGATTGCACAAATGTACTGATCGAACAAACCGTAAAACGCGATACGAAAGAACGTTAAATCCAATGTTCTCCGTAGATTAGAAGAGAATCTGTATTTATATGATTATTCACGTGTATAATCATAGTACTTATATTAAAATTTAAAATTATATATCCTCGACACGGTGGCTCGCATCGAAGCATATATACTCACTGGATCTTCGTGAGAACACTCCATCATTGAACGTCGAAAAGTTTTTTTTTTTTTTTTTATAAACTCTGCCATCAGTTATTATAATATTTGAAAAATTAATTCGATTAATCGCTTCAGTTGACAACGCCGAGTTGCTTGCCGATTTCCGTGAAGGCACTCACAGCCAAGGCAATATCATCGGTCGTATGAGCTGCGCTTATTTGAACTCGAATTCTTGCTTTTTCTTTGGGTACAACTGGATAACTGAACCCGATCACATAAATACCTTTAGCTGCGAAAATATTATTCCAATCAGTTTAAATACTTGTCCGATTAATCGCAATCCCATCTTATTGTACGAAACGTAAAACCGTATAAGCCTACCAAGCATTTTATCGGCAAATGTCGATGCCAATTTTGCATCACCGAGCATCACCGGACATATGGGATGATTATCACCGTTGATTTTGAATCCCGCAGCGGTCATGGAACGACGAAAATTTTGGGTATTGCTTGCTAAACGATCCAAAAATGACGTACTACTCATCAAAAGATCCAGAACCTGAAAGAAAAATCACAACGATCTTATCAACTGAGACATATTGAATATTTTGTTTTTAATTAAAAACAATTTTAAATAAATATTATTACCTGAATTCCTGTAGCGACTACAGGTGGCGGTAATGAATTGGAGAAGAGATACGGTCTGCTCCTCTGTCTCAGTAGATCGATTAATTTTTTGGGCCCGGTGGTATATCCCCCGGCAGCTCCTCCCAGGGCCTTGCCCAACGTCGAATTTATAATATCAACACTGCCAGATTTATTACAATGTTCTTCAGATCCCCTATAAAATTATTTAATAAATAAGTACTCTTCTACGGAAATGTGACTATTTTCATTTTTACTCATTTACGATCCATTGTCGTTTATTGTACGTAATCTATGAACAATAGATAACTCAAAATACAAACGAAAATAATGAAAAAAAAAAAAAAAAAAAAAAAACATACCGGCCAGTCTTGCCGAAAAATCCCGTAGCGTGACAGTCATCCACGAACGTTAATGCATCGTGTTCCTTGGCTAATTGTATTATATCCGATAACGGGGCGACTGTCCCATCCATGGAAAATACACCATCTGTCGCGATAACGCGTAAACGCGATTCTTTGCTTTCCTTCAATTTCACCTCTAAATCAGCCATGTTTCTGTGCTTATACCTGACACATAATTAACCATATTTAAGCCACGATGTACACGATCATTAAACCACGTGCCAATTTCAAATGTTTAAAATCAACCAAACAAAAAAAAAAACAAATTTCCGAGTATTTAAAATTTTTTATGGTTTTCAGACGTCGACCGCTATATTACCTAAATTTTTTTGCTTTGCACAATCGGATACCGTCGATGATGGATGCATGATTCAACTCGTCACTGAGAACCGCATCGTCCGATGTTAGAAGAGTTTCGAAAATTCCGGCGTTCGCGTCGAAACACGATGCGTACACAATTGCGTCTTCTCTTCCGTGGAATTGTGCTATTTTATTTTCCAGTTCTTTGTGGATCCGTTGTGTTCCACAGATGAATCTCACCGAGCTCAAACCCGCTCCGTAATCATCGAGAGCCCGTTTCGCTGCCTCTATCACTTCCTTGTTATCCTACGATGAATAACAACAAATTAATAATACATCCCAACGGTAAAGATGAAAAAAAAACATAAAATAATAATAATTTAAAGTTCAAGTAATAATTGACAACCGGGTTGATGAATAACTCAATTAATATCTTACCGCTAATCCTAAATAATTGTTGGCACAAAAGTTTATAACACTTTTTCCATCGGCCAATGTTATTTTCGTACGTTGAGGAGAAGCTATGATTCTCTCGTGTTTCCACGTGCCAGCTTCTTCGATCGCTCTCAACTCCGGTTGTAACAGTGCCGCTAGATTGCTAGCTTTACGTGTTAAAATAACTCTTCCGGCGTGCATCCTATGAACTGCATCAAACATTGGATTATTGTAATATTCGTGTAGTAATGGATAAAAGTTTTATTTATTTATTTATATACGTACGCGCCGTAATGGCCGAATTAATTTTCAACGGTTTGTTGAGTACCATCGTTCTAACCGGCAGCGGACAGTCGAATGCTAGAAGCCCCACCTGTCCGATTATTCTTTCGAAGGATACGTCGAAACCGGTCAAACTTGTTTTTCGTTGGTAGGGAGAGTGGAGTAACGGTGAATCGTCTATCTCATAATCGAGCTCGAAAATTAATATCCACTCGATTTTTATACATCAACATATCCCATTATTTTTTCACAACAAATATTTAAACACTTCACGTAAACGTATAACTCAATGAATCTATGGATTTCGAGATATTAATAGTAGAAAAAGGACGATAAGAATATTAGCACAACGACGGGATATTCGTCGTTGCAAGCAAAACGAGATTCGCCTTTGAACATGGTTTTCGCGAAATTTTCATTGATTCGGATTATTAAGAAGGAATGTTCGCAGGACGTGAGTACGGGAAAGGGTTTCAATGTCCGTACACGAGGTTGTATTTATCGAGATGATATATTTTTGGTGGTTCCATTGATCATTAACTAAGTATTTTGTATCCAAGTTAGAGCCGATTGTGGTATATCGTAATAGCTAGTCGGGCGTGTGCTACAACGGTCGTCATACAACGAAGGATCGATCTTACAATTAACGTATTTTTATATCCTATCCTCCACACGATTCTGGCACATGTTTCAACAGTCGGTTTCTGGCACAGCTCGGTCTTGGATACGATCAAGATGAAAAATCAAATGCATAACTTACGTACGATGAGCCAATGATACTCATGATTTTCTTTTCTTTTGTTTGGGAAAACTATCCTATCGCTTATCTATCATATTATTCGTACTGTAAGGGACAGCAAATGAGTAACACTCAACTCACTGTTTGTTTTAACAACTTTCCGATAAGTCAGCGATAGATAAAAAAAATCTCATGAGGTTTGCCCCCCGGCCACTCCAAACTCGCAGTTGCGATTGAAACCCACGATTATTATGTTAATCAATTCAAGATGATTTGCTTTTTATCGAGATCTTAGTGGCTAGGGAATATACGTGGGGGAATTCGTGTACGATCAGGTACACGATACCTAAGTACACCATTATCGCAATTGTAAGGAAAAGATCGAACACCGCTGGTTTTACGCTGCAATATAAAACAAAAAGGATTGTTAATTATCCGTTAATTTTTGTTTATCAAGGTCAAACGTAGTTTTTTTTTCTCGATTATACGCATGAATAAATTATACCTGTAAATGTTCATTGTGGCTTTTGTAACATCGTAAAAGACAAACTCAGGATCGCGTTTGTCAGGACTGTGGAAAGTAAGCTTGACATCTCCGAGATAACGATTCATTGCCTCTTGCAGGGAGTTGACCAAGGGATCGTGCTTGTCGGCGAGTAACGTCGCGGCTCTTGGCTGGGATGTCAGGTAATTCAACCATAGCGACAAAGATTCTTTGGAAATAGCCTGAAAAGAAAATTTACGGGTGTGGAAACGTTCTTGTTAATATCTTCACGATGCAATTAAAAGAAAGAAAAAAAAAAACGAGAAACGTTATGCATAATTCAACGGTGCTACCTCCGAATTCTCGAATATGTCACTCGCGCTCAAATTGTACATATGTTGCGCCAATGTTTCCGCAATAATTCGCGTGTGTTTGTAAAGTCTGTCGATTTGTCCGTTCTGCGTAGTGTCGAGTATAGACATTCTTCTCGGGTCATCGTGACTCTTGAGCGTGGATAAAGTTGCGGCTGGTAATCTTCTGATGCTGTATCTCTCGTGCTCCCACGCCAGGGTTTCCTCGGCGAGATTGATTTTTTTGTGAATACCCTCGACGCTAACGGAATGCATAGATTCCGCGACGGATTTCAAATTTCTGTAGAAAATTCCGCCAGACGAATTTTCTTTTGGCGGTTTCGACACGTGGACGTAAAGGTTGTCGCCCGACGACAAAGAGTCCAAGCAAATTACGTAGGATGCATCCTGAGACACACGGATCGTAAAAAAGGGAGTTTTATTAATCAAATATTACTATGCATCCATTTGTCGGCTCTTGTTCTTTCGTTTAAATGTTCAGCATGGGATAGAGTTAAAAAACCTACCTGAATACTCGATCCTTCAATTCCGTCAAGCTGATCTTCGAGCCATTTTTTGCTACCTTGGTAATTCAACTTGCCAGCTCCGGTTAGTACGAAAATCAAATTGTAGCGTGGTCTGGATCTGGCAATTGCATAAAGAGCTGAAAATATTCGAGCCAGTTCAAGTAAAATGGCTACGCCGGATGCGTTACTCTCTGCTCCAAACGACAATTCCTGAAATTTGAGAATAATATAAGTACCATTGAGTTACTCAAGCTGTTTGCCATCAAATGACAGTGGAGAAACAAAAATGATGTATAAAGAAAACAAAGTTTTGAAAATAGCGTTATCCTTACAGGCGCTACTCCGGCACTGTCGTAATGCGCAACAAGCGCAAGCGTCGGTATTTTTTCTTCAGCACCGGATCCTGCCAATTTACCGTGAAGGGTAGCTACTTTTGCGTCGCTCTTGGCAGAAGCTTGGCCGGTCGCTACGACGACTTGGTAACCACTTGCCGAAACAGAGTTTATCATTGCCTCCATTGCGGAGCCTTTTTTCTCATCGGTGGAAAAACTGCGTGTGAGGTCGTCCAATATAACTTGCAAATCCGAATTCCAACGAGTGAAGTAAATGGGAATCATTGCTTCAGGACCATAAATCATGGCCTCTTCCAGCGCCGTTATATGCTGCAAATACAAAATGTTATAGCGATCTACAATTCAATAGAAATCTTGTTTAATTTGTACTTGGTGACCTAGTATTTTTTGCTATTATTATTAATATCATTAAATTGAAGAAACCTCTTGTTCTTCCTTGGAAATATTGGTCGTGTCTTCCGGTAAAACAACTATCAAAGCTCCCGCTCTGCTCCTTGCCGTTTGAAGCGCATCGAGAGATAAATCCAATGCCCTCGTGATAACGCAGTGTCGCGACGTGCTCCACCCGGTCATCGATCTGGCTTCCAGAGAGACTGCGGTACTCCTACAACCTATCGTCGAATGGAAAAAATGATAAATTTTTGGGTCTACGAGTGAAAAAAACTACTTTTGAAAAAACCTAAATAACCTACCGTGAGGTATTCCATGAAGATCATATTGGTGCATTCGATAGACTGGAAACTCGTGAGTCGCGGCCACGGGGTTTGCCGGCGAGATAATTATGAATATTGGCAAAACTATGAGTAAATAATAAGGTAGATAACCCCGACACAACTCCGCAAAACTATCACACTCTTCCACCCACATTTTTCAATTATCTTTATGTTACAATATTATTATGATATTTAAGAAAAAAGTGGTTCTTTGGGGGGTCCGTTCTAACCCAACCTCCGGAGTTCAACAAAGTACAACGGAACCTAATGACGTTACGTGATCCATTATTAAATCAGTTTGTTGGCACGCTGGTGTGCATCATCATCATGTAATTCACATGGGTTTTCGTCGTTGCAAGCGCCACCTAAGCGGTGAGCCGTCGAACCACCCGTGGCGGTTTTTCATTGGTCGAGTGTACACTATCGATGACACGTGTGGGTCCCCATTATTTACACCGCGAGTTTCATACGCTCTGTCTTCTACATGGAAAATTATAAGTAATAACGTGGTTTTGTTAATGGATTTCTTTTTCAAAATTGTGGAATGTGTTTCACGGTTGATTAAATTCATATAGATAAAATCCAAACGGGTTGAAAAAAATGTGTTTTTTTTTTTTTTTTTTGTGTTACAGCAACATCACTGAACATTACATTGTTAGCAACACAAAGAGCGGAAGAATACAAAAAGTACGATAGGCTATTATTATTCCATCGTTGTTCGTGGTTGTTTGCCCATCGAGGATTTCAATCGTTGCGACCCTGGCAATTGCCGATTTCGCAATCGTCGAACAGATAGACTTTTTGAACATGTCCCAATGTTACTGTTATACTTCGATTATCCTCTAGCTAATACGGATGCTCGACGGTTACATTAAAGTTCGACGACTTGGCGCATTCGATTATTCATATGTTCAAATCGTTTCCCCAACTTAAATTCTCGGTAACTAATTATATATATCGCGGTATAATTGTTGTATAATTTATCTAATTTCACGTGCATCTTCCGTATGCTCACAATCTTTAATGAATAAACATTAAATCTTAGCTTTTCATTGATTCCCAAATAATACAAACAGATTTCTAACTAAAATCACGGTAAATACAATTTCGGCTTATGTGCGATCCCAGACGAATCTGTTCCGCGTTTATCTGACGTTTCATCAATTTCACCCAAAAAAACGGCATGCCAATATAAAATGTTCGGGTGATTAGTCCGAGATTTTTTTTTTTTTTTAAATACTCGGTTAATTCGACGGTGAACGTCGTAAGATCTTATCGATAGCAGTTCACTTGCTCGCTCATAGCAAATCAATATTTATACAATTTACAGCCTTGTGCATAAAAAATTGCGAACAATTGTATATCAGTTTGATGAGAGAATGATCGACAAGGCATAATCCGTTCATGTACATCCATGCTTTGTTTAATTATAAATTAAATAGTGTGTCAATGCGAAACGCAGAAACAGAGTTCATTCGACCATGGATATTTCAGCCACATTTCGTGTTGATTTGTCTTTTGTTTTCTCAACGAAATAACGCTATAAAATGATATTGCAGCAGAATGTAGTTGAAGATTAATGCTGCGTCGCAGCAATGCGAACGGCAAAAATTCTCGTCGAATAAATTATACAAATAGAGACGAATACGCTCAAAGTTCTTCGTGGGATTCGTCATCGGTAGGCTTACTTTCCGACGAACCGACTGTTTGAGGTTCTGACGAAGATTCGGTGTCCATCGGACCGTCAGTGCCGTTTTCCGTCTTCACGCGAGTTTTTTCCGCAGCCGTCGGAGCGTTGTCCTCTAACGTAGAATGTTCGGCTTGTGGAATGTCGGGGGTTTCAGTTCCGGATTGCGTCTTCGCATCGTCTTCGGTAGTTTTCGTTTGATTATTTGCCGGACCGGATTTTTCTTTCGGCTTCCAAATCTTCGCTTTGTTCTGAAGATAACTGACTTCGCGGTCGAGATGAGCCATTTTGTTAGCGATGTCGCGAACCTTGTACTTAATGGGATCGCTCAATGGAGTGACCGACATATATGCCACAACTTCGTCGTGATACGCCTGAAAAGTAAATTTTAAATATTTAGATTAATGTTTTAAAAACTATTAACAGTTAAGTTGTTACCTTTGTTTCGTTGATGACCCTTGACAAAGTTTCAATCTCAACTTGGGTGAAAATTTCCTCGGTCCCGGTGATATTCTTCATGTGCAGGAGATAGCGCGTGCTCCCATTGATCATCATCATCATTCCTTTTAACGCGTCTGGACGTTCGTGATGCTCAAACACTCTCTCGTAAAGCCCGTCGGTCAATTTTTTAACGGACGCTAATTTTTCCTCGAAAACATCTGCAGTTGCGTCCAAGCCATCCTCGTAGAGCCAATCCTTTATTTCTCTGCATATTTTTCCAATTTCCTCGGATTGTTCGACCGTGGCTGCCGCGGTGTAATCGGGCGACGTTATCTTCTGTTCCGCATCGATGACAAACGCCTCCAAGTTGTTAAGAGCCGTTTCTCGGCGCGTACGCTCCATATCGTAGTGATTGAGAGCTTGGATCCTGAAAAATAATAACCCCGTGAGAATTAACATGAAAATAACCCGAAAAATATCGATCGTTATCCATAATAATCCTCGTACTTTTTACGCGATTCTTCAAGCTTTTCACCCGACAATATTTGCGGTCCTTGTCTCATTTCGATCGATTTAATCTTGTCTCTGATGACAGTTATCGTTGGTTTTTTGTCAACCTTGGCGGTTTGATTAGCCGGTTTATCTTCGTTAATCTTAGTCGAATTTTGTGCACCGGACTTTTCGTCAGCGTTAGAAGTCCCATTGGAATTTGAATTCTCTTGAGATTCCTCGTGGATCGGTTTGATATCTTCCTTCTGTTGCACCTCCACCTTCTCCACCGTTTCGCTATCGTCTGATCCTGTTGAACGGTCATTTGTTTATTCTTCTTTAAATTTTTTATAAATCGCTCAACAATAAATGGACTAAATGGGTAAATACTACTCGTTAAGTTAAACGACGCTAGCGGTTTTTCAATTACATAAATGAATTTAAAGAGCAGAATGGCCTCGAAAGTTCAGGTTATCGTCGAAACTGCGGGTACGAACCTGAAAACAGTTTGCTTATTGTTGAACCAAGTTTAGAAAAGGTACCTTCCTCCTCGTTGACACCCGATTGACTCGACTTCTCGGATGTCAATTCGACGTTTATCAGATTTAGAAGACCGCTGTCGTCCATCGCGAAATGCGCGCGAATTCCTTTGCTTTCCGCGTTTTGAAGAGCGTGCTTTTTGTGAGCTTCAGCGACACCTGTCAACTCCACGTACGACAGGTTCAAATTACCGAGCGCTCTGGTGAAGAAAAAATAACGAACAAAAACGTCGAGTGTAAGTTAAACACGGGTAAAACGAAATAATCGATTAAATATTATGAAGGAAAACAAAAAGTAAACGAACAGAAAAATCCTTACAATATTTCTTGTTTCGGCAAATAGTCCAACTCCGCATAATTAACACCAAAACGGAAATCATCTTTGTGCTTGTTGAAAGTTATTATTTTCTTTTGTGGGTATGCGTTCATTTTGTTGAAAAGCGTTTTTCGAACCTGCGAAAAAGCGTTACGGGTTTTTATATAGAATGTCCACTGCGATGCAAGGTGTTGGATTGCCAAACTTTTCTTACCTGTTTTGTCCTCTCGTCAACGATTCTGTCGAAGTGGATCTGAACGGGAAACAAAACCGCATCTTTTGTGATGAATTTTTTAACTTTGAAGCCCTGACTGAGATCCGCGGCTTTATAAACAGCGCCGAGTACCGCTGCCTCGTCGGTATTTATATTTTTCGACAATTCAGTCTTCAAAATCTCAGTCAACTTTTCCTGAACTTTGGGCATACGAGTGCCAGCACCGACCAAGACGACTTGGGAGATGAGGTCCATCGTCAAAGCTGCGATAACAGTTACACAATGTAAATGAGGTAGGCTAATGGTTTTAATGAAAAATAACAATGCGATATCTTACCCGATGTTTCAAGCGCCATTCGGATTGGGGCGCCGACACGTTCAAACACATCGGCACATAATTCTTCCAGCTGTTGTCTCGTTACTTGAAGCCGAAAGTCCTTATCATCGAGGAGACCCTCGACCTGAGCGAAGTGATCGACATTAGCGCTCAACACATTTTTAACTCGACCGGCTTCCTTGAAGAGCTTGGCCATTGCACGGGCATTGGTGAACACCGAATTCGAGGTTTTCTTCATTTTGTCAAATTCTTCGGCCAAATATTTCTGAAGTCGTAGTTGCATCTCCAACCCGCCCAACGTTCGATCATAACCGACTCCGAGGATTGTCACTTGAGGGTTTACTTCCGCGTAGTCCTTCTCCTTCGACTTAACGTTTTGATAACCGACAACCGTCGCGGTCGTCTTACTCGCTCCCATATCGTAAAACATCAAGTAATGCGTTGAATCGTTGATCTGCTTACGACGGAATATTCCGTAATTGAGAGCTACCGCCGTATAATCGTTTATCAACTGAAGAACTTTTAGATCGGCCAGCTCGGCGGCTTGAAGCACCGATCGTCTTTCAGCCTGGTTGAAAAATCCCGGCACCGTGATAACGGCCTCATTCACCTTCTGACCGGCTGAATTTTCTGCGAATTCTTTGCCTTTGTGCAGCATCTGAGCGAGCAACTCTTCCGGGGTATACGTGACATTGTCGTTGAGTCTGAAGGCTATGGATTGCCTCTCGTCGTCGGTGATTATGTC
Organism: Sussaba pulchella; assembly: GCA_963971145.1. Lineage (NCBI taxonomy): Eukaryota > Metazoa > Arthropoda > Insecta > Hymenoptera > Ichneumonidae > Sussaba > Sussaba pulchella. The sequence goes on from OZ020168.1 coordinate 19,221,229, forward strand.
GTAGTATGGGAATCGCTCTTTGTACAACTTTACTATCGGATTATCGATAGATTTTCCAAGAAGATCGACAAAATATGAAAAGCTATACTTTGGAAAACGACTGGCAACTATCAGAGCGTCTTCTCCGAAAGAACGTTTCTCGTCGCGAAATGCTATGGTCATTGGAGTTTTCCTCTTGGATTCGGCGTTCAACGCTATCTCCATCGGTACCCCGGGCTAAAAAATTTAAACAGATTTATCATTGATAAGTCTGTACCCACGGCTCATTGTGACATTTTTAATATTGATAAAGGAACTTTTGGGCGTACAAACATGTGCGTTGAGAAATAAAGAAAATTTTAAATAAACGTAGAGGAGACACTGCTTAGTTTTTTCCAAGAAAAAATGTATCTTATCGCGGCTTACAAGCATTGGAAATAAATGTGTGACGTTTGTATCGGCGCTGGGATTGTGCATTATTATTTTTCCATAAGGCAACAGAACCGAGTATCGACTGGAAAGACCATGTACTCGAAGCAACGTATACGAAGAAAGATTCAGAGTAAAGGTTAATTAATAAAATTCGACGGATCTTACCGAAACTATGGCAACTTTGAGCCACTCACTGCCGATGTCAACGCTCATAACCGCAACTCCATCGGAGCGTTCAAAGTGGGAAGCAACGACGAGGAAGCTCAATAGACGGAAAATAATGTGGAAATTCATTTTTCGTTGTAATACGTGTAACCCAATTTTACGATTATCAGCCATCGTTGTTACACGCGGTTCGTTCTTCAACGCTGAAAATAAGCTAATGACGGATAACCGTTTCAATATTCGGCGACGGGTAATAATGTCGTTAGATCGGGGTGTTGTACTCACGGCTATGGCCAATTAAATTCCACTATCAAATATGATAATTCAAGCAATTGGAATTATTTCCGACAAGCATAAGTATTGTTTGGTGGCGAACTTTGAATACACACGGGACCGATTAATGGGAACCGGCTGCTCGACGGTCAATCGTGATTCGTGAAGAGTCGTCAGCTGCTAAGCTGCGCCACACGCCGCTACACGTACCACCGTGTGTTGGTGTGGCGGCATTCTATTGGCGAATCAATTTTCCATCGGCACCAGTGACGTAGCGCCGCACCGCCGTTTCCAGTCGTCTCCGCGTTCGTCAGCATTTCCTTCCGGCAACTTCCACAAACTTCGAGGAAACGTCACAATTCTTAACATTAATTATCCGATTATTTTATGCAAATACCGACAGTTAGCCACTAAAATTCTCAAATGATCATCCGTTTCGATGATAGTCTTTTCGTATTTCAATTATTTTAACTACGTTTAAGAATAAAATTCAATTTCTTTATTCTAGTAGTTTTTTGCGATATAATAAAACATTAATTGCTCTAAAATATTGATCGATCATTTATCTACTTATTGTTGCGCACAAACCAATTCCAATCCTCATTTTGACGTATTTGTTTACATTTTGTATTTGTATGACACGTATTGAAACGTTGAAATATCGTTCTCGACATTAGCGACCGACAATCCGTTGATCTGTTAAAATATAAATCTCGACCGTTGGTCACTTTCCACCATGTTGTCGGTGCTGGTCGGTGCGGCGGCGCTTGTAAGCACCAACCGACATGACCGATCGTACCGTCATGAGCTTCCAAGAGGAATGGGGTTTAGCGGCTGAGAAATGTCAACAACACGATTATAAAAACCCCCGTCCTTTCCTGCTGATCGAAACAGTTTGACACAGCAAATGTCGCAGTGATTTGCAGCGCGATGTAATCATATTGTAATGCAAACGAATGGACATTGGACTTTGATAAGTAACTCGCATAAAAGTTCAAAGAAATATTCGATTGGTCGAATCAATCGTTCTTATTGCCTCTTGATAGCGATTTCGCTTAAGTTTTATCACAATATCGTGACACAGTGAAAACCGTGAATTCTCCGAAAATGTCGAACGACGTGCGTTTCGACGGTCGTGTTGTCGTCGTAACAGGAGCTGGCGCAGGTTATTATACAATTATTTTAAAACTCATCTGACTTATTAGACATTTTTCTTTAAAAAAAAAATTTATTTACAGGATTGGGAAGAGCTTATGCTCTGCTGTTTGCTTCCAGAGGTGCCAGCGTTGTTGTTAATGATTTGGGCGGTCGACGGGACGGAGATGGAAGCGACTCTAAGGTTGCCGATGGCGTTGTGGATGAAATACGGAAGAACGGTTGGAAATAAATACACGGGGAAACTCTATAGAATACAAAAAAAATTGGGATAAAAAGTAACATTTAACTTGTGCGTTTATTTATTGCAGGAGGCACTGCGGTTGCCAACTATGATTCGGTGCTGGATGGAAGCAACATAATTAAAACAGCTATAGACGCGTTCGGCCGTATAGATATTGTCGTTAACAATGCTGGCATTTTAAGGGACAGAAGCTTTGCGCGCATGACCCAAGCCGATTGGAGTACGTACTTAGAACTCTTATGCGCTATTATAAATAATTTGAGTAAGGGTAGGTGATTATTAATAGACGCATTATAATTAAAAATTTTTTAAAAATTATCCAGACATTATTCAGGATGTTCATGTAAAAGGCGCCGTTAACACGACCCAAGCTGCCTGGCCATACTTTCGTAAGCAACGGTACGGCCGCGTTATCGTTACCGCGAGTAACAGTGGGTTATATGGAAATTTCGGTCAAGCCAATTATTCCTCGGCGAAATCTGCCCTTGTTGGATTGGCCAATACGTTGGCGATAGAAGGAGCGAGTCACAATATTCACACGAACGTTATCGTTCCGACGGCAGCTTCTCGTCTGACCGAAGATATTTTACCCCCCGGTCGGTCAAACATTTTATTCCATTGTTTAATCCTCTCACCAAAGGCCTTCATTTTCTAGTGCTATTTATTTGTTTTTTCTTCTTTCAGATTTCTTTGCTCAATTGAAGCCGGAATTAATAGCCCCCGTCGTATTGTGGCTATGCCACGAAGACTGTAACGACAATGGCAGTATCATCGAATCAGCCGTTGGTTGGGCGGCTAAATGTACGATCTTTTATCGTATACAATTCCATACTATTATTATGTTACGCGAGCACTTACTATCTTACGTTATTTCTACGTGTAAATTTAATATCCATTGTTTTGTATCTCGATGCGATTGAAAGATCAATTGGTTCGTTCGCTGGGGTGTAAGTTGCGACAAGACATAAACGCTCCGGTGAGCCTGGAATCCGTACGCGATAACTGGGAGAAAGTTATTGACATGCAGTCGGCTAAACATTACGGATCTATCGGGGTACGATTTTCTAACGAGCAACGTCATTTATCTTATTCCAAATTTGTGAGAACTTATTATTTTATTTCAGGAAGCTACTGGTGAATTACTTAACGTGCTGGATCATCTGAAGACCGGAAAATCAGTGGAGCTCCCGGTTATTATCTCTCACATAAATATTTATTGATCAAAATATTATTACAAAACTATGATGATTGTCGTTTTTCATTCGGATCAACGTCCATTTACCGAAATTTCTATAATTTCAATGCCAGATACTTTTTATTTATTTATTTTTTTTTCGTCGATGTTGCAGAAACACGTCTACAAACATAACTACAATAACCGTGACATAATTCTTTATGCCATTGGAGGTAATTATCGAAATAAAATAATTATAAAATTTTCGTAAAAACAACTTATTAAAATTTCATGGACCGTGATGATTTTTTAGTTGGCGCTACGATAAAAGAACCGACCGATTTTCGATATATTTACGAAAACGATGAAAAATTCTCCGTATTGCCTACTTTTTACGTGATTTATGGCCCAATTGGGTGTATGGCGACGTCAGTCGTTGATAATGCCATACCCGGGGTTTCAGTTGATATAACGAGAGTAAGATTTTTCATTGTTCTTAGAACTAATTGAGAGTTTTCAACTGGTCGAACCCGTATCCGCTCAGTCCAATTAATATTTCAAGGTACTACACGGTGAGCAATATTTGAAGGTACACAAGTCACTTCCCGTAGAAGCTCAAGTGGAAACCCATTACAGGATAAACGATGCCCTTGACAAGGGAAATAATGCCGTTGTTTTGATAGAACGTAAGTTGAGTCGTCGGAAAATGATGTTTGACAATTATTCGATTAATCCTCTAAGAAGATGTATATATTCGATGGATTTTAAGACGAAACATTCGACGCAATAACGGGGGATAAGCTTGTGACGGGACAGATGGTTTTGGTGTGCAGAGGCGCCGGTGGTTTTTCCGGTCCCCGTAAATCGGCTCACGAGATACCGGTTGTACCAGCACCGACCAGAAAACCTGACACCGTTTGTGAGGAAAAAACCGGTGGTGACCAAGTACGATTAACATTAACGGTATATAGCTAGTGATTTCATTTTTAAATATCTACGGTCATCGTTTTCAGGCTGTTCTCTACAGACTAAACGGTGATTTGAATCCATTGCATATTGATGCAAATATTGCAACGATGAGTGGATTCAAAGAACCTATTCTTCACGGATTGTGCTCTCTCGGCTATGCCACTCGGCATGTTCTCAAGACCTACGCTGATGGCCAGTCAGAACTGTTTGATGCCGTCAAGGTGGCTAAATCAATTTAACCAATTATCCGTTTACAATTACGAAAAACGCATTACGCAAATTTTGAAATATTTTTTCCTTTTCTTTGAAATTCAGGTTCGTTTTGCCAAACATGTAATTCCAGGTGAAACTCTCCGTACAAATATGTGGCAAAACGGATGTAGAATTCATTTTGAAACCATAGCCGTCGAACGCAATGAGCCGGTTATAACGGGTCAGTATAAAATCGTCGATATCTTGGCCAAATCTTATTTTAAGCGTTGCATGTCGAGTGGGACGAACGAGTTGCGAATTTGACTTTTTTTTTTTTTTTCTCTCCAAGGAGCCTACATCGATCTGAAGGAGGTCGTGGCGCAAACGTTGCGACCCAATAAATGCTTCGCGAAAGAGAATTTGGAAAGTGATGCAATTTTCGCGGGAATGGTCGAAAGTTTGCGAAAAAATCCGGTTTTGCCAAAACCGGCTGGTGAAATATTCCTCTTCGACGTAACGTCTCGCGGGGAATCGATAAAGCAATGGAGTGAGTGTGCAAAGGGATTCAGTGATACATACCAGTCTTGTGGGGAAAAAAAGGATTCCTTGAAACATAACGTATATTGACTGTCTTCGTTTTCATTGTGATATGCTTTGTCAACGAAACAACGTTCCTTTACAGCTCTAGATTTATTCAGAGGAGCAATTTACGAAGGAACGCCGTACGGAGGTGCACCTGACGCTGCATTACGGATAGATGACCGCGCGATCGTTCAGATCGTACGTATATATATTAATTCAATGCTTTTAAATAGAATTTCTTTTTTTTTATAAACATTTTTTTCGAGATCCTAATTCTAAGGTCAATCGAGCGATTATCTTTGTATTATTTGGAATTTTTTCAGGCGCTTGGTCATTTAAATCCGCAGAAACTGCATCTTCAGAGGGATATTAATGTTGAAGGAAATTTGGTGCTTTTGCATACCCTAAAAGCTCTCACCGATAGTTGTAAGCCAAAGTTGTGAGCTTCGCTCGTCGTATCCGTGGAGAATCATAAAATGGCGTTAGCAGCTGGAGTGAAAAAGAGCTATGGGAAAATCGTTGTTACCGTACAAAAATTACGGATATTTTCTACTTTAGTTGTATGATTGATATAACTTGATAATTGTATAATCGGTGATTCAATAGGTGATGGTGATGAGGTATGGTGGATCTGGAACAACGCTAAAATATACGTTATGTATTTTTCATACTTTGTTTTTTATTCTATATCCTGTCTGAATTCGCGACTCCTAATCGCGATGTTCACCGTTAAACGTTGAATTTTTTTGTAATGGGAATATAACGAAACTTGTTGATTTATCCGATTGGATTGTGCCAATTGCCCGATCGATTATTTTATTGTCAGTCTATTAGCGCTGAATTGCATGAGCGAGAGTGCGGACTACAAAAATCGTCTTTTACTTCTCTTACGATATTACAGATCCCGAGCGAATGGTAATCCTCCCATCGGTCGATATTACAGTCCTCGTACGAACGTTGATAGCGGCATGGCGGGGACAATTTCCCCGATCCCCGGCGCTTTCGGCTCGGTCCTGGCAACCGAGCGGCAAACCGTCCTCATCCTCATCTCGTCTGACCGCGAGATTTTCTTTCGATTAACTAACTATTTAACGTTATTTCTCTTGCGTTAACAATTGTTCATACAGTCATTCGAAGTGACAGCAAGCGCACATCGATCACCGTTTCGAACGTTAACTTTCTAGTTGAAAAAACTTTACGTTCAATTCGTAGAACTAGATTTCTTTGGCTTGTGAGCGAACGATTTCGGAGCAAGTAGGTTATCATCGTTTCAATTGTTCAATGCTCCAACGTACCGGAACAATTATACAAAAAATATAACGCATCTGCGTATGGTGAGTACATCCTCATAAGATACGAAATTGTGAATAACCGTGCGTTTCAATCACGATCGACATCAATTGACGAATTTCTATCTTGATCCCAAAATTAAATAAAAAAAAACAAACTATTGAATTCTTTATCATTGCTACAATTATTTACATTATTAACATTGACCGGATGAGTTAGCTGAAAAATTACAACAATTTGAAAAGGAAATCAACTAATCTATGTTTCCTCTGACTGTTCGACCGATGGATTTTGGTTTGATTCTTGCTGTACGTATCCATATTTTTTGGACTCTATTCGTGACAAGCGATGATGGACAAGCTAGCGAGAGTAATTACCTCTTTTAATTGGGTTATTGGTGCATTACTATTTGAACCATCGGTTTACCAAGCTAAATTCATCCTTGTTTTGAATAATTGCCCAGTGCTACTGTAGAGCATCGCCGTGTAATTAAACACAATTTGAAATACCGCTATGACAGTCATATTATCTATTATTGGTTAAAAAAATCATTCATCTTTCTTGACGTACCATTGCGGCCAATACTAGATTACATTCATAGTTTCATATCCGATATTATAACAGCTTACATTGGTCGTTACGATAACAATCGGAGTGTCGAATGTACACCTAAACTTTATAAGTAATTTTATCTTTTGTTCCAGCCACCCCCATTCATTATTGGACATTCAAGAAGAAAGAATTGGGAAAAGTATTAGCAAAGCCAGCTGCGGTATAGTTGATGCATATTATTAAAAGTATCAGCCTTGGCACGGAGAAAGTATGACAATAACAAAAGATTGTTTGTAAAGATGTATGCGATGCCCAGAGAATCAGAGCCGAAACAGCTTGATATTGTAGAGTGGGAACGTAACATGGCTCTCAACGATAAACCCTTGTCAAAAAATCAAACGCGTACTTTACACGAATGTCAAATTTGTTTCCTTACATTTGTTAAAAGAGAGAGTTTTAAACGTCACTTGGACTGTTTTGAAGATCCAAAGTACGAGTGTGACAAATGCGACCTAAAATTTGAAGAGTTGGATCTTTTTCGAACCCATGTTAAAGCCGTGCATGGACCCACTATTGTTAGATACAAACTGAGGTGTCCTATTTGCGATCTAGAGATCCGCCTGGAAAGAAATTTTCAATCTCATCTGTGCCACCGCCATAACGGATGGGAAAATAAAATAGATACCGATCTATATGTCTCCGAATCTGGTTTAGAAATAACCGAATCGGAGTCTGACATTGGCGAACGGGAGATCGACCCGGCTGCAGTGGCAAATAAGTCGAGGAAACGATATTTAAAAAATTTAATGAAACGCATAATAGCCTCAGCAACGAACGTTATCGAAGGAGAAACAATATCGATTAATGGGAATAAGCCGAAAACATCGCATATTAATAATAATCGGAGAAAAAGCGCGGTTTTTATCGCCGATAAAAATATACAGCCAAACCAAGATTCGTCCGAAAGCTTGCGATACCGTGGGGATTTCAAAGAGTTCCGTAGAATACGAATGATCGGAAAAAATGTGGAAACAGGTTTATCGGCCGGAAACGAATCGGGTTCGAAGAATAGATTCGAAAGTTCGAAAGTTACACGGAAAAAGGGATCGCGGCGGTCGCGTATACACGATTCCCGCCGATGTCGACGTGACGATGCTCTACGAAAATTCTATTCTTGCAAAGACTGTTTTGTGCCATTGTCAAGAATCGATGTGACGAACCGGACGGTTATGAAAGTCGGAACGTTGGACGAGGTGTCGAGAATAATATTAAACCAAGTTGAAAAATGTACGTCCCGAGGGGATGATTCGAAAAAATATGATAAACAGGATGAGAAAGAGAAAGTGAAGGAATTAAAATTGATGGACGTTAGAGTATGTCTGGAGAGGCTCTCGTCCTCGGGGGAATTATCAAAATCGAAAAGCGACGATGAGCAACACTCGGGGCTCTCGAAGGTCGTTGAAAAACCGTTGGAACAATGTTCCGATGGTCTCGGCATTTCGTGGCAGTTAAAACCGGATTATGGTTACGTTGACGAATCGTCTAATTTTTTTAGCGTTCCATCGACAACCGAAATGATAAATAGCGTGGCCAATGAAATTTTTGGACAATGTGACCAATCACCGAGCTTAGAGATAAAAGTTGAACCTATGGATTGTGGAGTCGATGATCACTCGGCGGTAACAAGAGAATCTTTGTTCTATCCGGAATATCCTACGGTAACCGATATAATGGTTAAAAGTGAAACGATAAACGTTAATCCTATCGTTGAACCAACGAACCAATTGACCATCATACCCATGGAATGTCAAGGCGCTATCTTATCCAAAATAGAAATCGGCGATAACACGTATTCCGGTTACTCGGAGTGCGGAACGGATCAAGCTTCGGAACCTTCGGAACCTTCGAAAATAATAAATACGAACGTTGAAGAAACTTTAACGAAAATTGTACAATCGGTTTTATCGTCGACTGAGAAACCACAACCACGACCTCCCGAGATTCGTATGAGAATAGCCTCGAGAATTTGCGATAAAACGTTTAACGAACGGCGTTCGCTCCTTCGACACGCTCGTGAAAAGCACCTCATGTGTCTTGGCGATACCGTTTACTGCACCTGCGGCAAGGAAATGATCGGACGCCGAGCATTGGAGCGACATTTTTCCCGACATTGCGGCACGATCGTCGAAGCGGACGATTCGACAATCGATCCGTCTCATCCGTGCAATCCGTTGGAGAAAAATTTAACGTGCCACAAGTGCGGTGAAAAGTTTTGGTTAGAGACGTGCTTGCACGATCATCCGCCCAATTGTGAATTTCGAAACCCCAAAACGATAAACTATAAAAGTAAAACGGTTACGGCTAATCCACAAAATACGAACGAAACAGAAGAATGTTCCGTTGACAATGGGAATTACGGTTGTCAGATTTGCGATGTTAAATTCACCAATATTGGACGTTTATTGAGGCACGAACGGTCGTTCGCAACGAACGAAGCCCACCGGTGTACCGAATGTCGAACGATATTTCCAGGATCACGACTGTTGAAGGGTCACGTTCAATCGACCCATGAACTTAATTCTACCCTCTATACATATTTCTGTGATGAATGTAATCAAGGATTTACGAGAAAAATAAACAAACGTATTCACATGAGGCACATTCACGATATCGTGCCGACCGAGGAAACCGTTGAAATAATCGAAAAATCAATTTCTCCCGTAAAAACATCGTCATCACTTGTTACACCCAAAATATCCGAAAACCAATGCGACGTGTGCAATTTGATATTTGTCAATGACAAACGTTACATCGATCATATGAGTTATTACGATAAAACAAACGGAAAAAGGATCGCGTGCAACATTTGTGGGGAAAGTTTCGAGGGTCAGTACAGAGCTCATAATCACCGTAAGATGGTTCATTACAGTGGCAATGTGCAAAATCGATACACCTATACCTGCGCTATTTGCAAAGAAGGATTTACGTACAAGACCCATTTGCACGCTCACATGTTTCACGTCCACGACAAAGAATTTAATTGCGTTACTTCCGTGACGAATTCCGTCAACGAGCCCAAAATTTATGTACAATCATCGGCCGTAAACGAATTCCCGTGTACTCAGTGCCCACAAATGTTCCGTACCAATTCTATTCTCATCGCGCATATATTTTCGTATCACGGTGAAGATGCGATTACCGGGAGAGTCAAATGCACTCGTTGCAACCAAGAGTTCTCAACTTTATCGCAATGGAAAATTCATTTCAACGACGCTCATGTACCGGACTCCAAAGATTCTATGGATTTCCGTTTGGCCAACGAAGTTGAAATGTTAACCGAATCTGAAAACGTTGAAATTTCACTCTCACCGTCAACTTCCACCGGAACGTTTAATCCGCGTACCGAAAAATCTCAATCGGTTGAAAAAACCAATCGGACGGGTGGTGACGAACCAAAAACAGCCGTAAACATTGGATGTTTTAACGACAATGGAGGAGTTATCGATGGTATTAATAACGAAAATATTCGAAACACGTTGTGCACCACTTGTGGTTTTGATTGTCCCGGCCCGAGGGAATTGTCCAAACACGAAGCGATCTACGTAAATTCCGGTACATACGCGTGTGAATTTTGCGGTAGACGGTTTCGTTGGCAGAATTTTCTTCGGGATCACAAACTCAAACATTTTCGCCGTGACGTACAAAACAAGTGCTTTTGCCCCGTTTGCGACGAAGGTTTTGATAATATTCGGTGTTTGGAGATGCATACCATTCATCTCCACCAAAGGGCTCTTCGTCAATTGCGAGTCGATACAATCGTACGTTCGGACTCGACCCCGAATCACCGGGTTAAAAAATCATCTTTCGAAAATCGCTCCGAAATACCGAAAGATCAAACAATCGAATCGGAGATACGACACTCGCGTAGCGTTAAAAATAACCGATGCGATGGCGATGTCGGTGATCGTTTCTATGTTTCTCTCTGTGACAATATAGATTCCGAATTAGTCGGCAGTAATGAAAACCGGATACACGAGTTCGACGGAGCTTTGGCAATAACGAATGATCTTTATCGTTACGACGACCCATGGAAATGCAACTTGTGCAACATTAAATTTGCCACCAAGAATTCGCTCAACAATCACAACGAAAGATTTCACACGAATCAACGTAATTTCCAAATGGTCAATAGCAATGCCGATCGGCAACAAACCTCTTCGCGGATGACCACGGTGTCGGCTCCAACGGATCCAACTCGTAACCCCGGTGACACGAACATTCGCTCCGAGCCGGCTCCTCATCATCATTCGTTACAGTTCGAAGCGAACGAAGAACCGACGATTATAGGAATTTCCCGATCGATCACCGAACCCCCGAGTGCAACTAATTTTACACGATCCAGTAAATCGCCGTTCAATAACCAATTGATCTACCACCAATGTAGCGTATGTGATATGTTTTTCAGTGACGAAAATCTTCTGGCGGTTCACGAAAAAAATTCGCATCGTTTGATAACTTCCGATATTTGTGACCGTCGATCTCCGTTCCGTGCCACGGAGGACTCCAATTCGGATATCGTCGAATTGCCGATAGATTCGGAAAAAGTTGACATTCCGTCAACGGAGTTACCGATCATCCATCGGGTTCCATCTGAATCGATTATTCAATGTGTATCTGTATCTCCGTCACCGGATGAAATTATTATTTCGGACGATCAAACTCAGGACACGACGGAATTGTCGTCGATACAAAAAAACCCACCGCTTACCGCGATTAAAAAAATACGGTATATCAATTTGCCACCGGGTAATTATAGAATCTCCAAATTGAAAGTAAGAACCGTCAATATGGCAACTGGAATTATTATGAAGAACGCTATTGGCACGGGAAATAGGCCAAAATATTGAAATATCGATGCTCAGCCGAGAACGGCACTCTATTTCACAATAGTTCATTATTTTTCTCGCTCTCTCGTTTTTTTTATTTTTCTTTTTCTCAATTATATTTTCACAATCCGCGACGTTTCATCGATTATTGTGCGTTATAGTTTGCATTTAATCAATGAAAAATAAATTATAAATTAATAGTAAATTATTGCTTTGTTAGGTTGTTAAGTTTAAGCGCATATATTTATATTCTCGTTATCGTTAACGTTCCATAGCCCGTAATGTTCCAGGCAATTATTTCGCATTGGAAAGTGTAACTTGTATTTCACCTCCGACAACGAAACGGTACATAAAAATTCGAAATCATGGTAAAAAGAATATAGCGCCGCATCTATCCAGTTCCCGTGAAATCAAGATTCATCGAATGTTTAAACTTCATTTTCTAAAATTGTTAGTAAAAAAAATTGTAATTGAGAAATTGCAATATTTCCGATGGAGTTCACGGTGATTTTAAATAAATCAGATACTGTAATTAACCGCTGATTACAATGCGTTTGAGAAAACCAGTGTTTCCGAATATATATTTAAAGAAGACAACATGTTTGCAAGTGTAAGAGGTACAACATTAAGTCATCCATGATGTTTTTTCTTGTATAATTGTGAATTAAAGATTACCTTATTTTTTTCTGTTGTTTTAATTCGCGACCTCGCTCTATTACGTTGCCCAACCGTTTTTCTTAGCGCTAAGCCGACCTAACTACCGGTTCGATACCTCTGATTACTGAAGTATCCACGGAAGTAACTTTAATTGAGTGCAGACACCGAGATTCTCGGAGGAACCTGGCCTCTCGCTTACCGATTGACGTGCCAACCGGTGCTCAGCTAAAAGATTAACATTTCCGGGTACTCGCCAAGTACTCGCCATTGCTGCTTGACTTTATAGACCGACGATGCCACACGCGCCTGTACGCGCCGACCGCACGTCCATATATCATAATAGTTTTATCCTTATTATTATTGCCCGCAATTTTATTTAACAACAAACGACAATTGATGAATCATCTCATTCCATTAAAGCTCATTGCAGTTATTAATTAAAATATCAACATTTGAAGATTAAATGGAAAATTTCTAAATGACGGATGCATTCGATTAGGGATTCGGAATTTGCTATCCAAAGGATCTTTGTTCAATTTTCCGAAATTCGAAAGTCGATTATTTTCTTGACTGGATGTATAACTGAAATGTGCAATGCGCACTGCCGAGGTGTAGCTCCGACGTGGGTGTACGCAGGGGGCTACAAATGACCACGGCGTTTGGCCACGCCTATTTGCGTGCGCCCGCGCGCACTTTATCCACAGCGAGCCTCCGCATTTCGCCGCTACGTGGCGTCGCTATTATTTTTCAGGACCCCGAAAAAGCGAGCGTTCCACATCTCCCTACTCATCTCTGTCGAAGTCCTATGAGGTAAGAAACGAGTGAGGGAGAAGCTTTAAAGCGTTTATACATTAACGAAGTATGCGACATACAATGTTGCACTGTATTTAGTCAGAAAGTGGGGGAAGTAGAGATCCGTTTGAAATAAATCGACACAAGATAAAATAAACAGATCAAAAAACGAATGTAACGCGAGACTGATAGGGAAACGTTGAGATAAAAAAATAAACGTTTGTTAACCCGAGCAAGCGGTTCGATCGTTGTATTACGATCGCGTCTTTCAATGTCATTTGTCAACGGTTATCCAATCCTTTGTTCCACCAGGTTTTATTTACTTATTTTGACTTTCTTTTTTTTTAATTCGGTGTCAAGTTCAATCTCGAGCACTGATCGGCAAACGGTGACCGTTTAACGGTCGTCGGTGATTCATCGATGGTGTTTATTTTGGTTTAACTTCGTCACGGATTTGCCGGCGAATACGTCCGGAAACAAAGGATAAACGTGTTGAGGAATTTCCCATTTCAAAGGTAAACAAGAATTCATTCCCAAACGTATTTTCATCATCCTAAAAGTCTATTTTGAGACACAATGTAATAAATGAGGTAGAGGCACTGCCCCAGATAGTAATGATAATGATAATAAAAAATGTTTTTTATTCAAAAAATAATTGTTATAACGTTAATGATGATAATATTGATAATGATAACAATATTATTATTCAACTGGATGCAGCGCTCACAGTTACAGATCCGAAGAAGAGACTAACAACAATCCTAACAACAACATGGATTTCTCAGAAATGAACGAGTCTCTAAGCGGTGCTGATTTTTTCTTCGACGCTACGTCACCTCCCCCTCGTAAAGCTTTGCCTTGCTCCGCAGTCGACAGAACGTACCGTCGGGTGTTAGTAAAAACTGAGCAAATAAAGTACCTAATGCCAAACATAAATTCCACTTCGATCATGAACGCGATATACAAAAATCCCGGAGTCCCCATAAACGAGATAAAACTCTGGGACTTAATACCCAACGACCTACGACACCGATATCTGGAAATGACCTTCAGCGACGACGAAGAATGGAGCGAATCATCCGACGTCGAACCCGATAGACCCAAAAATCTCCCAAAAGACGTTGCTTCGCAAAAATCGCGAACAACGACGAGCAACGGTTCCAAAAGAGCTCCGGACGTCGACATTTGCACCGTAGAATCGAAAAAATCGTTTACGAACGCGGATCTCATGAATTTGAGACCCGGTACGGTTTCAACCGCCTCGGAAAACTTTGGCTCGACGACTGATCGATCAATCAATCGTGGAGCTATTCGAAAAGTCCGCTTTCAAACTTCGACGCCACAAAAATCGTCCGTAAAGAACATATGTCGAAAATGTCGACAACCCATGGAAGATCTGAAAGAACTGCCCGATCTTTCGTTTGTGAACGATTATAAAGAATACGAAAATTATAGAAGAATACAAAATAACGAACAAATTCGACAAAATATTGAACAACCGCGACGAAATAACGAACAACCGCGTCGAAATAACGCACAAACTCAACCACAGGCACGAGCAGATGTTTCGCCGCGTCAACCGCCCGTACAGAGAAAATTTTGCAAGGAAATGTATTACAAATTGCGAAACATATTTCCCAACATCGATCGGAAATACGTTAAACAATTGTGTCCACCCAAATGGGGTCCCGGCGATCACGACGCTCAACTAGCTCCTCTCGTGGATCATCTGCTCACCCACGCGGACACCACTCCTCCGGAATTACCCGTCGTTAAGGACGATCGCCCGGATAACGATATAATGTACGACGACGATGTCGACGAAATTTACGAATATCTTCTCGAAATTTTTCCCGATGCCGATCCCCATTATCTTCGTCATTCCGCGGAAAAATATCTCGGCAGGGCCGATGACCTGAATAAATTTGTGGAATGTAATACCGTTAAACGCGATTATCCCACGAGAGACGAGTACATGGCTCGGTTGAAAATTACCGAACAACGACGACAATATACGACGGGTTTTATCACTTGAGCCGCTGCCATTGATACATCAAGTCGGCGCATCGCAAAAGGCCGTGATAATATTCGTCACAAATTTCATCGGTCTGCTCTTTCCATCGCATCAAGTTGCTACCTTGGCTACCCGCCAGACACGATTTTGCCAATGAGTCGTGATTCTTCAAGGCATCTTCGACGCTCCCTCCCAACATTGCATAACTGAAAAAAATATTCTACGATCGATCCAAAGAATAACATGGATATTTGGAATACTTTGGATTGGATGGAAATTAAACGAGTTATTTACAACCTACGTACCTGTCTATAAATTTATTTAATTTTTCCCTCAGTATATTTTCCACAGCAGTTTTTATGTCTCTTTTCTCATCGTGGCTGAATTGAATTTTAGGCAATTCGGTAATGCCCAAGAGGGTCAGATCTTCATGAATGTTCTTATCTGTATTGGGCAATTGTAAATATTTGTTAACTTCTTGCACAACGAGAAGGTCCTTCAATTTCGCTCGAGTATTGTTTTGGAGAATTTTCGAGTGTGTTGTTGTTCCTCGTATGGACTCGTGGATCAATTCGAGTTTGGCATAGTCTTGTATCGCGTCTTCGCAAGAGGCTATCGCTTTCGCGACTTCTTTAGCGGTATTTGTACCATCGACGTTCAATCCGATCGCACCCGGTTTACTAGTTGGCTCCCGAATCGAGCCCGAGGCGTGAAGCTCCGATGCATTGAATATGGAATCGGCTTTTTCTGAAGGACGAATACTGCTCGATCGTATTCTCGATATACCTGATAAATCTGAAATTTTATCATTGATATCGTAAAAAAAATCGTTTGTCCCAGAGTTTGAATGTCATTCGATGCTTTGCTCACCCGATAATTGACTCAAATCGCTAATACTCATGATCGAATCTTCTGTATAGCCTTATGATAAAACTCAGTTATCCTTCACTTTTCTGTTATTAATTTTTGACCGTTTGAAAATCATACCGAAGCGGTATGATCGGTCATCGTCCAACATGAACTGAGCGATATTGCCATGGAGACTAGAGGTAAGGAGCAGTAAGGAGCAGGGGGCTACAACCCAAATGGGAGAGCCGAGATCCAAATGTTGCTAGAGCCAAGCGGTAGTTAGCGCTGGTGTCGCATCTACAGCAGCGCCGCGCCCCCGATCAATTAAAAAAATTCGACAACTTTGATTGGGCTCCGTACGTCACCACTTTCACCCCTGAATCTGCGAAACCTTCGGTTGACGCTAATCACGTCGAATTCGACGGTCAAGGCGTTATTCAACCTCGCCTTGCCTAGTTTGGGTAATTATTGGTACCGTAATATCCATTTTCGATCATTCGGACGAATAACGTTATTAAAATCGAAAGAAATCCAATAAAAGTTCCGACAGTCGTCGATTAAGGTCTTACTGGATATACAGAAAAATCGGCAAAATTTTTGAAAATTTGAGGAATGATAGTTTTTGATAGAATAATAATGCATGAATTATTTCAGAATTTTCTACTACATAATTTAGAAGTTATGAATTTATGAATTCAACAAGGTGGCTTATGGGAAAATAGCTTATGCAGACGTTAATGGTTGCAAAACGAATGTAACTAAATCACCGTAAATTCTGAAAAAATTATATCATTAAGATTTAGGATCAACAGATCGATCATGCTTCGTTTCCAATTGATCAACTGAGTAATTGTCGAGAAATTAATTAAAGTAATGAGGAATATCGGCTGAAACAGTTGGAACAGTTTTACAGTAATTGACAAAACGTCAGTCAACCACGCGTCAATATCGTCGAATTTGACTTAAATTATTATCACAAGCGGTAAATTAACATGTCTGAGTGCCAATTTATCATCAGGACAGCTATTAAGGCTAAATATGTACGAAATGATCCATCCAGTAAGACCTTAAATATTCACATATATTCGATAAATTGTTGGAATGAGCTAACCCATTCGACTTCACCTCATACTAACAATAACTCCTATCAGTAATTAAACTCTATTTGATGGGAATATAATGAATGATGTAACCAAAAAGAAACAAATGATCTGCTAAAAAAATCGTTTTTTTTTTCATCTCTTTTAATATATTATAATTTTGAAGACTTTATAAAACGTTCCCTAATGTTCGATATAATCTTTCTCACTTGCCTCGGAGTATTTTACAGTCTCCCGGGCTCTTTTCAGGTACTTTGTACATTCACGTCCCACGCGTTGCACAACACGACACAATTTTTGGTAAAAAAATGTATCAAACTCGTGTGTTTCGTTACGTATTACGAAATCGTTACGCCCTTCGTGCGATATAATATTTACGATAAATAACGTGAATGAGAAGAAAAAAACAAACAAAATTAAATAAAATAACGATGCATTTAACGCGAATAACACTAAACAAACGAAAAAGTTCAAACAAAGCCACGTAAGTAAACGAGCATCAACTCGGGCCGTCTTTGATCGCGCGATGCGGCCACGAAACGATAATCAAATATTGAAAACAAAAGAAAACAAAGAAAAACAAATTAAAAAACCGAAACGACGACGAAATTTCTTCATTGAGGTGGAAGATCGAGAACTCGCCGAGCGTGTTGCTGAATAAAAATGAAAAATCATTGTACATCATTGAAAAGAATCGTTGATGAGCAAAAAGTGGCGAGTAAAGTGATAAATCAGATAAAATTACAGGCAACTGGTCCGCATTTTGAATCATGTCGTGAGGCCCGTTTCGAGCTTGGGGAATGGTTGGCAGTAAGGCCGTCGTGTCAATCTTGACATTAGGATCGCGTTTTTCAAGGTGTATTTGAGCTCGTTCGCCGACCGCTCCAACTAAAGTTCGAAAATAATAAATCAACGAATCAATAATTATCGTTGAACAGTGAGAAATAATTTTTTGTAACGACAGAAGAGTTCGCGAACTTACCGATAAGATTCTTTGGTACATTCGGGATGCAAGCATTTGAATATATTGTCGCCCTCGGGCGGAATCGCGTGGAAATGGCAGAACGTGCAGGAAACGAGATCTTCGATACCGTTGGCCAAGACTTCGGCCGCTTGTGGTGCCTTCAGAAATTTGCTGGAAGACGTTTCACCGAGAACGCAATTGTTGCAAGATACTTTACGTTTGTTGCACGTCGAACATTTACGTGGTATGCATTCGGAATCGTAGCAACATTGACGACGAAGCCTTTTCTGAAACGTCGCGTAAGAGAAAATTCGGTTAAGCCAGAGGAGTACGAAATGCAATCTTGGTAGGTGGATTCGATCAATTTTACCTTGAACGCGGCGAATTTCCGGGAATCCTCTTCTTTCACGTGTTGCAAATGATTTTCGATATCCGTTCTGTTTCTGATGAAAGCTATTTCTTGCAACAATTTAATGTCGTCGGTGGGCATGTCACAGACGTTACGTCCGGTCTTCATGTCGGGGCCGAGACGAAGAAGATTGTCGGCCGTAAGGGTTAGGTTGTAATTGAGACCTGCGTAAGTTCTCGATATCGTCCCTACCTGTTCGTGAAACGTACAAATTTATTGATTTATCGAATCATGGAGGAAAATAATATAATAGGGAAATCGTCCCAAATGGGCTGCATGAAACCCTTTTATTCCTTCATCAATTTTTTAAGTATTTTTTGGATCCTACGTCCTCTGATTTTTTTTAAAACTTTTTCGACCCCATTCCCCCTCCCACCCTTCCTCTAGAGATTTTATTTTTATTTTAGATAGACAATCGATTTTTTGATTACTTTCTTCTAGTTTCCACGGAGAAAATAATCAAATAATAATTGATTGTCTACCAAAAATGATTGAAGTATCTTAATTTCTTAAAATTTCTTAAAAAATTCTTAATTTCGATGAAGTATCGAAGAAAAAAATTTTCTCCAATTGAAAAATGGCACTATAGCCGATACCTCTTGAGAAAAAAATCTGTAAGAGAGAGAAGGGGCCTAAGCAAATCGGTGAGGTCGTAGGATCCAAGAGTTAGCAAACAAACCACATCGGGAGATAGAAGCGATTCAATCAGGCTATTTGGGACGATTCTTCAAATCTACAAAATTAGATTAAATTATAAAAATTAGAAATTCCAATTGTAGAAAAAAAAAAAAAATTCATCCATCATACTGACTCTATTTTTGTTGTAGAGACTCTTCAGAAATTCGAAAGCCACCGTATCATAGGCGCACTTTCTCTGTGGATTCATAAAGTGTTTCGACGGATCCGGAATGATCGCCAAAAAATTTTGAACGTTAAAACCCGTCGTATATTGTCGGTGTTGTTTGGTAATTTTCAACCGAGCCATGTACTCGTCTTTCGTGGGATAATCGAGTTTAACGAGATTGAATTTCACAAATTTCTGCAGGTCATCGGCCCTGCCGAGATATTTTTCCGCGGAATGACGAAGATAATGGGGATCGGCATCGGGAAAAATTTCGAGAAGATTTTCGTAAATTTCGTCGACATCGTCGTCGTACATTATATTGTAGGACGATTTTTGTGGCGTCGAAGTTTGAAAGCGGACTTTTCGAATAGCTCCACGATTGATTGATCGATCAGTCGTCGAGCCAAAGTTTTCCGAGGCGGTTGAAACCGTACCGGGTCTCAAATTCATGAGATCCGCGTTCGTAAACGATTTTTTCGATTCTACGGTGCAAATGTCGACGTCCGGAGCTCTTTTGGAACCGTTGCTCGTCGTTGTTCGCGATTTTTGCGAAGCAACGTCTTTTGGGAGATTTTTGGGTCTATCGGGTTCGACGTCGGATGATTCGCTCCATTCTTCGTCGTCGCTGAAGGTCATTTCCAGATATCGGTGTCGTAGGTCGTTGGGTATTAAGTCCCAGAGTTTTATCTCGTTTATGGGGACTCCGGGATTTTTGTATATCGCGTTCATGATCGAAGTGGAATTTATGTTTGACATTAGGTACTTTATTTGCTCAGTTTTTACTAACACCCGACGGTACGTTCTGTCGACTGCGGAGCAAGGCAAAGCTTTACGAGGGGGAGGTGACGTAGCGTCGAAGAAAAAATCAGCACCGCTTAGAGACTCGTTCATTTCTGAGGAATCCATGTTGTTGTTAGGATTGTTGTTAGTCTCTTCTTCGGATCTGTAACTGTGAGCGCTGCATCCAGTTGATTAATAATATTGTTATCATTATCAATATTATCATCATTAACGTTATAACAATTATTTTTTGAATAAAAAACATTTTTTATTATCATTATCATTACTATCTGGGGCAGTGCCTCTACCTCATTTATTACATTGTGTCTCAAAATAGACTTTTAGGATGATGAAAATACGTTTGGGAATGAATTCTTGTTTACCTTTGAAATGGAAAATTCCTCAACACGTTTATCCTTTGTTTCCGGACGTATTCGCCGGCAAATCCGTGACGAAGTTAAACCAAAATAAACACCATCGATGAATCACCGACGACCGTTAAACGGTCACCGTTTGCCGATCAGTGCTCGAGATTGAACTTGACACCGAATTGAAAAAAAAGAAAGTCAAAATAAGTAAATAAAACCTGGTGGAACAAAGGATTGGATAACCGTTGACAAATGACATTGAAAGACGCGATCGTAATACAACGATCGAACCGCTTGCTCGGGTTAACAAACGTTTATTTTTTTATCTCAACGTTTCCCTATCAGTCTCGCGTTACATTCGTTTTTTGATCTGTTTATTTTATCTTGTGTCGATTTATTTCAAACGGATCTCTACTTCCCCCACTTTCTGACTAAATACAGTGCAACATTGTATGTCGCATACTTCGTTAATGTATAAACGCTTTAAAGCTTCTCCCTCACTCGTTTCTTACCTCATAGGACTTCGATCTGAACGATTCTTCTCAATCGACATGCGATTGTTTAGTTTTCGTTCATTTGCTCTTCACTCAGGCAGTTTTGAAAGAATCTGGGCGAGATCTGAGTTAAACAAAATTGCTCGATCGCTCGTTTAAACCAGTTCGAACGATTGCAGTCGACTATCGGCACGTACTAGCACTGCCACCCACTGGCACCGACGACCAAAAGCGATTAGCTCAACTCAGCCAACGGCCAAACGGCGTTGAGCAGGATACAGGTCTGGAAACTCCGCCAAGTATCGAGTGGTGGGGGTGGAACGTTTTCGGGCAAATATTTGTTTCTCGAAGCTGCCACAACTAAGGCGCTGACATACTGGGGTCACGCATCGCGCACGCGCGGATAGGTTCCGCTGCGCGCGGGTGGGCATGAGAATCTATCCGCGCATGCGCGACGCGTGACCCCAGTATGTCAGCGCCTTACTTGTGGCAACTTCGAGAAACAAATATTGGCCCGAAAACGTTCCAACCAAATCGGCGGAGTTTCCAGACCTGTATGTAAGACCGTGGTGTCAACAATCAGTTTTATAAATTTTAGGTTATTCCCGAGCGATAACGTAATAGATTGAAAAGTTCGTTTTAACAGAAATAAAAAACCAATAAATGAATGAACCATCGATATCTAAGGTGATTATTCCTAACACCACAATTTCGACGTGACTCGAGGAAATCTTGTTTCTGAGTCTCTCGAAATTAATGAATTTTCAGCGTACTAACATAATTTTTATTAATTAAATTGAACGTGCCAAACCAGTTGACATTATAAAACTTGTCTAAAGAAACGGTGGTTGAGTCGATGATCAAAGATTTTGTTGATTTGTTTCTTTCTGTATTGTAGATGACGGGAGTTAACAAAACAGGCAATACCAGAGAAACTGTGTACGATCGTTGTGCCTATGTAGGGTGTTACAATGGAAAATTCATTAATGGTCGACGACTTTTTCATTTCCCATCAGAAACCGATAGGAGGCTTGAGATGTGGATCGAGAGAAGCGGTAAACGCTCGTTATATTTTCCCGTTTATAATCTCAATAACAATAATAAAAGATGCTTCCTCCTGTCCATGGTAGGAAACTTTAGATTACGAACATGGGCTGCAACGTCATTGCGCAAAGCTGGGCTCTGCGGCGACCACTTTGACGATAAATGTTTTACCAATGCCACGCGAAAAGCTTTACGACGAAACGTAGTACCTAGGCACTATACGGAAGAAATGAAGTTAAGAAAAATGAAGAGTGAAAAAATTGGAGAAACAAACGGAAACAACGAAAATAAGACGACCATTGATTCTGCGGAAGAGAACGACGATGACCCTTTGATTTACAACTGCCTGTTGTCTATCCCCGGCGAAACAACAACCATGGTACAAGCCGACGACGGATCGTCGTTGTATCTTAGCGAGTTTGCCTTGAATGATCCAAATGAAAAATTGGGAAGCGATAGAACACCCTCGCCCATTGTGGAATTCATTGTCGAGGAACTTGACGAAATTCTGCTGCGCGATGACGAATCCAATGTTCCTGAGGATTGTTATTATACGGCTCAGGAATCGACGCGGTCGGACGACTCGATACTCGAGTACAAACAAAAGATAAAAGTGAAAAATGATGAATCGTCGGAACACTCGATGTCATGCATAGCACCGGAGATCGATGTGCGAACGTGTGTCGTACGTCGAACCAAGTCCGAGTCATCATCGGGCCAATCGGAGACTTTTGGTGACGAATCGATAACGGCAATGAACGATGCGAAACCAATATCTCGGACCATTATTACCGTTGACAACAATAAAAACATCGAGCATATGCTGTCAAAGCTTCAGTGCGATAAACAACATCTTCAAAGAACCGTGCGAATGTTGAAAGAAAAAATACGTCGCGCGGAAGCTGGGCGAAAGAAGTTAAAGAATTGCCGGGTGATGCCGAAAAACGTCGACGAATTTCTCGATACGCAGGAATGTACGAACCCCGTGGCTCGGGCTATGGTCAAACTTGCGTTGCACAAACAGAATTCTCCATATACGAAGGAGGAGAAGGATTTCGCTACGCAGATATATTTACACTCAAGCAGCATTTTCGGCAAACTACGAGCATCCGGTTGCAATTTACCTGGCAAAACCACGATGAAAAGATGGATAGACGACAATGACGGTCAACCGTCGACGTGTCATTTTATTAAATCAAATGATGGACCGGATGACACTGACGACGTCGACGTCGACGACGACGACGACGACGACGCACACGGTAACCACAAGGATATTGACGAAATAAAAAAATACGTAGGCGCTGAAGGGATGGTGGACCAAATGGACGAACAATCGGGCAGAGTCGCTAAACACTTCGAGAAACATATCGAGAACGCTGAAGGACATGATGAGGACGTAAACCAATCTACACCGGATTACGACGCCGCCCAAGATTATTTTAAATAGTAAATAACGGAATAATTTGAGCCCCGATGCGCTCAAATTAATTTGAAAACGAATGAGCGTTTTACCGACGTTGGATACTTCAAGGTTTGGACGACCAGGTCGTATATTCCGACAGAAATATAAATTTCCCTTTTTGATGGATCTCGAGAATGATGGGTGATGCTTCGTTCGTTGACACCTGACTGAGTCGAAAATAAGTTGGATTACCACCGGAAAATCAACTATCAACATTTATCGACAAAATTTTAACAAAATCTATCGCGTACAATTATACATACCATACATATATTTTGTATATACTTATAGATTATGGTTTTTCTTTGAAAAGTCTGGAAAAATAATAACGAGTCATTGGTGAATTTGTGATTTTAGTGAAATTTTTAATGATCAGTCATTTGGGTTTAGTAAATAAAAGAGTTATTCAAACAAACCATTTGATTGTCGAAGCGACAATGTACAGTGTTATTTTTTTATTTTTTTATTTTATAGAAGATAAATGAAAATGTTGACGGCCGATAAATCAGAATACGACCGACCGTAGTAAACCGAAGTTTTCTCTCAGTTGTGACACGATGACAGTGGATTGTGGTGAGTTTCGTTCCCAAAATGAACATACGTATCATACGAAGATAAGTCGGCCGCTTCGGCGACTCGGTCTTCGTATCGCACCATGTGTGATGGAATTGTTATTTGGTTAAAAACGCGGTGTACATCGATACAGTGTACAATCCGGTCCCGTCGGGCCATCACCTAGTCACTCACAATATCGTTTCGATAGTTCTAAATAAATATAATTCCTAACGGTAAGTCGATTATCGGAAAAGACCCATGGTTAGCGTAATTATAAATGTCGGATGACACGAGTCAACAACGAAAATTAATATTCGCATAACCTCAAAATGTTTGTGTACAATCGATTGGTTTACAAATTTACAAAGATGCAACATAAAGACACGCCACCGGGTTCACCCGAAATGGAAGAGAGTTTTGATGAAAACGATTTAATTTACGTTGGCGATGTGGACGAAGTTGTTGATGCGATGGAAGGCAACGATGATGACGATGACCAGGATGAGATAATGGAAGAAGAACTCCCAGAAATGGGTGATTCTGCTTGCGTATTTAACGGACACGAAGGTAATTAATAGATTTTTGTTTCCAGAATGAGTCATTTATGACAACTAGAATGAATATTTTTTAACATTTGACAATTGGGCGCAGGTTCCGTATTTTGTGGCTCACTGACTACAGATGGAAAACAAGCGGCAACTGGCGGTGAGGATGACATGGCCTACGTGTGGGACACGCAAACAGGAAAAACTATTCTCGAATGCAAAGGCCACAAGGACAGTGTTATATTTGCTGGATTTAATCACAATGATTGTTACTTAGCCACGGGCGACATGAGCGGCTATATAAAAGTTTGGAAAATGAGCGACAAGACGGTGGTTTGGGAATTTGAGATGGGCGATGCAACTGTGAGCATTGAATAACAAACAGTTTGCGGTATAAATTGGTCGATAATTGTTGCATTTACAGGAAATAAATAATTAATTGTTGAAATATATTTAACAGTGGATGCGTTGGCACAGGGCCGCAAACGTTTTATTCGCCGGTTCGGTAGAAGGAGACGTTTATATGTGGCGAATACCCGATGGAGAGTGCAAAATATTACAGGGGTTTGGACAGAGGTGCGAGACCGCGGTTATATTTCCGGATGGTAAACTCTCATTCCTCGAATTGTAAAAGAGTATTAAATATCCGGTACACTGACACAACGTGTGTTTTATTGTCTTATCGCAGGAAAGAGGATCGCTGTTGGATACGAAGACGGCACGACCCGCGTGATGGATTTGAAAACGGCCTCGATACAATCGGCTAATGCTCCGGGTTCCGGTCATTCTGCCGCCATTACTGATCTCGATTGTCAGACGGACAGTAAACTCATTATCTCCGCGGCTGTGGATGGCAAAACCATCCTCCAAGCACCTCAAACCGGAGCCGTCAGTCAATAACAACCGTTTATTAATTTATAACAATGGCAATCGATATATATATATATATATAATATATCTTTGACTTATTTTTATTTTCAGGTTGTAGCAGTTTTGCAGGATTTGCAAGAAAACCAACCGTCAAACGGGGAGGAAACTAGCGAATCTGATACCAAAGGCAATTGGGTGGAAGCTGTGGCTTTTTGTCGCGACATTGAACTTAGCTTGGCAGCTACGGGAACTGTTAATGGTGAAATATTCATCTGGGATGTAACGAGAAAGGTAGTATATAATAATAACACACTGTTATTGCGTTTATTTAGCTTACCCTCTAATCATTGACGTTTCCACGTTTGACGTTAAAGGTACTCAGGCACAAAATAAGCCAGGACAGCGGAGTAAGCAAACTCGTATGGAAAGCAAAAAGTCCACTCTTGTTTTCAGCGGGCTTGGATGGCGTTATTAGGTCTTACGACGCACGAACGGCTCAATGCGTTAAATCATTCGTCGGTCACACCGAAGACATACTCGACTTGTACATTTCCGAGTTAGTCGCCCTATCTCTTGATTATCAATCTGTGGAATATTCAACAAACCTTCACCCGACCATTATTATTTATTATTATTTTTATAATATTACAGTGATGGAACGCGAATATTAACGACCTCGGACGACTCAACGGCAAGAGTATTCGACGTTGTTGCGTTTTAACGCACGATACTCGACACATCCATCTTCGATCAACGATGCTCCGTCGTTTTTATAAAAATAATAATTAATTGTTGATCATTTTAATGTTTCGATGCAAGTACGACTTTGCACATTCATATATTAATATTATATACACATACACGCGATATACGCCATGTTAATTCAACAATTAGTTTTTATATTAAAAGTTAAACAATTCGATCGAATGACTGTGCCCCATTTTATTTAGACCAATCAAGTATTTATGCGCCATTGATTATCAAGGATATAGCTTGTGCCGTTCCAGTTGAATCGAGTCGGATCATTATCCTCACCGTTTTCAAATTCAAAATGACTAGCAAGTTCGATGGCCAGTTTCGATTGCACAAGACCTACACCGCCCACCTTGGCAGATGCCGGGTGATAGACTCGTCCGGTTTGTACGCTCATACACAGTTTGTCCGGCTCAAATGGAATCTGGTTAAACAAATGAGAATCGTTATTATCAACTAATGTTTATAAGAATTATTCGAGTGTCGCAGGAGCAGAAAAGTTTAATAATGGTAAAAAAATATGGACCACAAGTGAATCTCCGGCATGGCCGTAACTCAACCAATCTTCCGACAATCCTGTTTCAATTGACGTCTTTTGCAAAACGTGCGTAAAGACAATCGGCGAGTCATCGCATCGTACAAAGTTCCTTTCCCTTCCGCATATAGACAAGTATGGAAAATCTTTATCGTAACGTCCTGTAGTATTTATTCTGAGTCTCTTGAAGAAAAAAGCCAAGAAATTTTTTTCTGGAAATCATTTTTCTATGTATATTAGTCCGCGATAGTTGTGGATTCTGATTTAAGCTCTGTCAACACACCTATCCCAAATTATTTTGTGGTCTAAAAATATTTATCCAAATGGATTTGAGGTATGCCAAAGTATCTTTGAGTTTATCTTGTCAGAGCAATGGGGTTGTTTCATACAATTATAGAAAAATGAAATACATTGCCCCAAGCTGTGTTAAATTAATACAAATACGATATTCTATTTTAGCATAGTCGGGTATACCTTTGAAACAGGAAGTAAAATTTTTCATGCGAGCATCATCCAGAAATAGCTGTAATAAAGAAAAAAATAATAAGTATGGCAAAACAGAAGAATCAGGCTGTTCATTGGTAAAGAAAACAAAAATTTCTCTACGAATTATTTATTTTGTTTACCATTCCCTGATGGTCAATGTAATAGAAATATTCTCGCACCCGCGGTTCCGGCGATTGACCTTGCACGTAAGCAACGTAGCTGCGGTGCATCATCCGGAAACGCAGAGTATTTCGGAAAAACACCGATTGCATTGCCACCCCGTGTGTTTCTGTTTTAAAGGTTTAATATTTTATGAATGACTGTCGATAAATGCTAAACGAAGGCGATAAATCATTCACTCAATAATTATGTGAAAATCAATCTTTAGCTTGTTATTTGATTATCGTTGATTTATTATTTATCTCCATACTACCTGCCGGTCAAACTAACGTCAAGTCGTAGCAAGTCTCAAAGTTCGTCGGTCCTTCTCCATTTCCCCGTTGCACCATGTCGCCCAATGTCGCCGGTGCCGTCGCTCTAGGTTTGTATAGGTTGTTCTTACCAGTTCTTACTGGTTCTTACTGGTTCGAAACACCGAAATAAATGTAGAACTGAAACGCGCACTGCCGGGTGCGGCGGCAGTGAATACGCGCACCTAGAAGCCTTTTTTGTACAGTCGGGTGAAGAATTCTATGCTGCCACCCATGATGATGGCGCGTCGGGAGTACCGTCGGCGGCGGGGTCGAGGGCGCGGGTAGAATTGTTGAATCGACTGTACAGAAAAGGACGGACACTCACGTCTGAGCTATCTCTATTGGCAAGACCCCCACCACGGCAGTATGCGTTCCATTTATACATTAAGGCGATGCGCTATATCGGTGAGAGCGAGATGGATAGCTGCAATCATAGCCAACCGTTAGTTGTCGCCACAATTAATATCTCGGATCAAATATGAGAACGGTTGACCGCAAAATTCTGAGCCGCAGTATTATCATATCGTGTTTTATTCGACAGAACAATTGGGGCCTCAAACAATAGATTACAGTTTTCTGTTACCGACCGAGCAGTCTACCTTCTTCTTAATTCCAGTGATTCTTACCGTTCTTTTACTCTAGAGACATTCGATATTTCTCAATGTCACACGGCTAGCGACTACGTTCACAAGCGTCACACACGGTGGAAGTTAGGACCATACGAGTACACACGAGCGAACTATTGGTACACTATTGGTACATATAGACGTAGATATACTGAACGAGACATTCAACAAGAAATGAGATACATTGCGGAGGCGGGCCGAGAACATTATCGTGAAAATAATTGGAAAATATTGAAAAAATCGAGGAAGCTATTAAGGGCGGCCATGCAGCCGTTTCTTCGTGTCAACTCTTGTTGATCCGACGTGTGAGATAACAAATATGTGCCCGTCGAATTCGGTGATGAAAAGATTGTGCATCTGCGGCCTGAAAACTCGATTTGTTGTCGCTGCCAAATAAGTCGTGAGTGCACCAAGCACCATCCAAGGCTCTTGGCAATGGCTTCGAAGCTTCAAAAAGCCAAAATATCATGGAAACTACGTGAGTGACGAAGATTAAAATTTAAAAACCCTTATCTTTCAGTCAAACCAATAACAAATTGTCCAATTTTTCGGTTAACGTATCCCGTCGCATTATTTTTACATCAATTTATTGCCCCAACTGAATTTTTTTCAATTTCATGTAACATGCTATCCTCATAACAACAACGAAAAATTTATAAATTGAGCGCTCGAGTCTTTTGGTCGTTTATTTTTAATAATATCCAATGAGCCGTGGCGTCCGAAACAATGAGATCTACAAACCAAGCATTTGTATTCCATCTTTCAGAGGACTTTGTCGCTCATACGTCCAACGTCAACTGCCTAGCTCTTGGCCACAAATCGGGCCGTGTTTTAGTTACCGGTGGCGATGACAAAAAAGTCAATCTATGGGCAGTAGGGAAGGAAAATTGTATCATGGTACGTTTGATAGAATTTTCATAGAGTAATAATGGATTGCCGTCCAAAACAATGACAAAATGCTAAAGGTACTATTTATATCGCAGAGCCTCAGCGGACACACAACGTCCGTTGAATGCGTACGTTTTGGTCAGACCGAAGACCTCGTTTGCGCCGGATCGCAAATGGGCGCACTGAAAATTTGGGATCTGGAACATGCAAAATTGACAAGAACCCTCACAGGACACAAAGCCGGCATCCGCTGCATGGATTTTCATCCTTACGGCGAGCTGCTGACTTCGGGAAGTGTCGATACTGCTATAAAACTCTGGGACATTAGAAGAAAAGGATGTATATTCACATATCCGGGCCACAATCAAGCGGTCAATAGTTTGAAGTTCAGTCCCGATGGCCAGTGGATCGCCAGTGCTGGAGACGAAGGCACGGTCAAGGTACAT
Organism: Sussaba pulchella; assembly: GCA_963971145.1. Classification (NCBI taxonomy): domain Eukaryota; kingdom Metazoa; phylum Arthropoda; class Insecta; order Hymenoptera; family Ichneumonidae; genus Sussaba; species Sussaba pulchella. The sequence goes on from OZ020168.1 coordinate 19,251,079, forward strand.
ACGACAAAATGACTAACATTCGTGTGTTTAAATGTCATTATGTTATCTAAATTTTGGGTTTGTAACTCAAGCTATGGGATCTGAAGGCTGGACGAAAATTACACGAATTTTCGGAACACCGAGGCCCGGCGACAACCGTCGAATTTCATCCCCACGAGTTTCTCCTGGCCAGCGGTAGCTTGGACAGGACAGTTCACTTTTGGGAACTGGAACACTTCAAGCTCATAGATTCGACCGAACCATCCGATTCGTCGGCAATAAGGTTACTCGTCGGCAATAAATTACTTTTATTTATTATTCACCATTCCAAATTCTGCACATGACAGAATGTCGCGTTACCAATAATCTCAATGCTCTTGTCCAGGTGTTTGTACTTTAGTCAAGGTGGTGAATGCCTCTTCGCCGGAAGTCAGGACGTTCTCAAGGTGTACGGTTGGGAGCCGTCACGGACCCTCGACCGTGTATCTACGGGTTGGGGCAAAATCCAAGATATAGCAATAGCACAGAATCAGCTGGTAGAATTTATTTTTAAAAAAAAATTAGTTGATTTGAAAAATAAAAAAAAACTTTATCGTAAGTCACCCTTTTTTTTTCTTTCGTTTCCAGATTGGTGCAAGTTTTCACACCGCTAACGTAGTGCTATACGTGTGTGATTTGAAAAAGATCGTTCCATTTGGCGGAATATCGGAGTACGGGACGGCGGGAAACACTTTTCGTCGTGGCACTTCGGAGCGAAAAAGTTTTTCGACGGAAAGACCATCGGGTCTGCGAAAGCCCACGTAAGTCTTTACTTTAATCTTCCGTTATCGCAACAGGCGGATTTTTTTTAATTCCGTTGAGTCTCGTACGTGTTAATATCCGATAAATTTTTTTCAATAATCGTTCGCCTTTGAAAATAGACTGCAAGTGAAGATTATAGAGGAAGCGGACAAATCGGGAACGGATCCCGAAGACGATGTTACCATGGCCGATATTCCAAACGTCGCCGAGTATCGGGATGTCTTTCAACCAAACAGATCACGTATGTTTAATTTTTTTATAAACCAATGGGGAGCTTTTAAAGAATCGCAACAACCGCTGTGCCTGCTTTGTCGTCCATCTGTTTCGCTCTATGTCATACGTGTTGTAATCATCTAACTATTGCAGTTTCAACATCTTCCAACGATAATATCATTATACGTACGTAGAATTGCTAATTCCGGTGAAAAACAAACACTTTAATGTTCGTTGGTATAGTTGATATGTCATTAAAGACTTTTCGTTAGACATGACTCAAAATATTATTGCTTAACTTGATTATTGCTCCGAATTACCCAATCATGACGTATTCGCGAGAGAGAAAGAGAAAAAAAAAAAAATAATCGGTTGTCGCAGAGAAATAACGTAGTAAAGAATTTGCACAAAGTGTTATTGCTTACATGGGTTATTGTCAGGGATCGCTCGGGATTTTTCATTGCGTTGTGATCAAACCCAACAATTGAATATACCACAAAGGCGTCGGGGATAGCCGAGTTTTAAAAAAAAATTTGTTTATGTTTATGTGAAACATCTGACCGATCGGTCAGGTATGAAAGTAAGACGTGGAAGCTTGATAATAGAAGGCAATAGATTTAGATAAAAGTTTCGAGTCATTGTCAATTGATGTAAATGGTGTTAAGCCGTACGTGAATGAGCATGCTATGCACGGTGTGTTACAGTGTCTCGCACGCCACCGCCTGAAATCGAGGCTTTTCCGGAGCCTCAGGATATAGGTGAGTCTTGTGTAGATTTATTTATTCGTTAAGTTTGTCAATGTTCGGATAAATGTTTTATTTAATTATCGCACTGTTTCGTATTTTTTCGCTGTCGTGGGTTAATCGTTAAAGTTTTATTCTAGTCCGCGCGATTAATACGTACTCGATGCGACTCGTTTCAGATCCATCTCGGCCGCAAATAATTCAAAATTTTTCGGAATCAATAACGAACTTGAGAGCAACGTCGAGTCCCGAGGATGAAGCGTCGGTACCAACGTCCCCCGTGTCTTCACCACCCATTTTATCGTTGACCAAACCGACGGCGGTACGCGTTAATTCGACGAAATCGTCGCCTCCGGTGCACAGAAATGCCATTACTTCGACGAGTCAAATACGCGCGAATCTACAGGCGACCAACGGACTCGGGCGAAATATAAGAAATCTTGCTCAAATACCGCCTCTCAGGCAAAGTATAACGCCGGTTCCTGGAAAAAAAATTGGTTCGCCAAATAATTTGGGAGGGGGTGGTCAAACAGCGCCTCTCGGCCCTCAGAGATCCAATTCCACGCTGACCCCGAGGGTCGCGCCTATGGCCGCGGTCTCGCCCGTTATCGACGATGGCAAACTCAAAAATCGAGCTCCGAGTCCGGATTCTCCGAAACTTTTGTTGAAACGACAGAGCAGCTATCGCGAAGCCGAACACGGCTACGAGACCGATTTTCCTGTACAGTAAGTATCATCACCATTCCTATTCGAACGTCGTTTAATTATTTATTATTTATTTATTTCAATTAGTACTTATTTGTATTTAGAATGAACAACAGTATCAGACACAGCCCCTCGGATTCGCAATTGCATCGACCTAATACCGGCCAGCCCAGATCCACCAATATGTATAGAAACTTAATCGGTGGCACACCGTTATCCGCAAGAAACCCGTCGACAACGAAAAAACCCATGAAAGCCCAAGTACCCCCCAATCCGAAAGTGGAATCCAGAGTACCGCAGCTTAGGCCGAGCGTCAACGACGCTCAAAAGCCGGAATTCGTGCCTATGACCGCGGACAAACCGTACGGTTTGGATGCAGATAATTTTTTACCCGTAAGTTTTTCACCCATTAATAAATTTAATTTTTTAATAATTTGACCGGAAATAATTTCTTGCCATAAGAGATAGTGAAAAAAAAAAAAAAAAAAAATTAAAAAAAAAAACCATTTGTTTCCATATACGACCGTGAACGCACGATAACGATGAACGAACATTGGGATATTCGTAGTCGGGCGTTCTCAATGATATGTCAGAAGCGGAAGTAATCAGCAGTATGATGCGAGGACACGATTCAATGATGGCTGTCCTAGCCAGTCGACAAAGGTCTTTACAAATAATTTATTCGCTTTGGCACAACAAGGATCTTAAGGTGAGACACTGACTTGAGTTTTCACCTGATTAACTTTAAACCTAGTCGCAACACCGTATTTTCAATTTTTCTCAGTCTGCCATCGACTCAGCGGTCGCCATGAATGATCTTTCCGTCATCGTCGATCTCCTTGGGGTGCTCACCCTCAAACCGTAAGTTCTATCAAAGGATTGTTATCGCACCAAGTATTAAATAACTCGTATTAAATACCGGAAATAAAGTGACGTTCTTATTTCAGTTCGATGTGGAATCTGGATCTCTGCAATTCTCTACTTAGCCCTATAGGTGAATTACTTCAAAGTAAATACGAAATGTAAGTACAGATTGCACAGTATTTCCATGGAGAATGTTAATACATTAAATGTTAATTAGAACATTGTTGGATAAAAGTTTAATCGACCGGAAATATTTGAGAAACCGTTGTTGTTGTTGTACCCACGTCACACGGAGAACGTCGAATAGCGGGATATTGTGAGGTTGGAATATTATAAGACCGCGAAAGAAGCGTGGAAGGGTCTGGAAGTTTTTTGCGGTCAAGCCGCAGAGCCATCATGTTTCTGCACCGCGGGAGAGTGGCAGCGTACAAATTTATCGCCTCGGCTGTTTCGCGGTCCGAAACGGTTCAATGACCCCGCTGACCAACTATCCTTTGTTAACCTTACAGTTGATCCGAATCGTTCAGAGAATTAGCTTCATTGCCGAACATTCAACCTGGAATATTGATATTTTTATTACTATTTTTCGGTGATCGAAAATCAAACTTTGTGTGTTGGTACACGACGAAACGATAAAACGGTCGGGACACATTAAAATGTTTCTTTGAAGCCCCGTATGTTCGAGCGCTGCATGGGAATGGCCAATGGGGGGGGGGGGGGGATCGATGGGGAGCGCGGAGAGGCTCGAACCCATCGACCGAGGCTTGGCCGCAAATTAGCCAAGACAATGGGGAGACAGCGACAGATGCAAATTCGAGGACGAAACCTTTTCGCGGTGAAATCCCGACGGCTCGTGTCGTATTGTTAAAAATGAATTGAAATTTCAAGTGCACGGAGCACGCACTGTCAATGTTAACCCGGTCCGCATATGCCGGAATACACTTCTGTAGAAATTTGAGAGAATATAAACAGCGTTGCTCGATTATTCCCCTCTGGCGCGTCATACGAGCACGAGCACGCGCATCCCATTGCAATCCTTTCATGGACTCGTCCGCCTATCCGTACGTTTTTTTCGAATTCGATTCGACAGGCGGGGGACATCGATGTTTCTTTTAACATTGAGTGAATTATTTATTATAACGAACAACAACGTCTTATACATTCGATGCCCACAATTAAAAAATTTCGATTATTACCGAGAAATAAAAAAGCGCAGGAGCGTTCAACGGGGACACGTCAATATCGTTGAAAACATTTTCATCATTGTTTTATCATTAACAGCCACATTTATTATTTTAAAAAATGATAATAACCCCACGAACAATTATCGTTTACCTCGGTGAATGACAGCGGTCGGTTGACCGAGACCGGAAATAAATAATTAACCAGTTTCGTAGACACCGGGTTTCACGGTACATGGGCACAGTGCCCCAATCGTAATACCGTTAAAATTCGACTAATTATCAGGCCGCTTGGCATCTGTTCCTCAATCGTTTCAAACACTCCTTTCCTCGTATGGTTTTCTCTGTTCGCTCGACATTCGACCTTACGATTTCTTCATATTTTTATAATAATCCCATTATTATTTGAATTATTTGAAATTAATCGCTTATCGAATAACCGATTGTTTTGTTTTTTCTTTTTCCCACATAAGACGGCTCGAAAAAGTTTTTCCGTGGCTCAATAAAATAATTTATTTGTCTCATCGACGTTCTACATCGTTGAATCCGAATTTACGGCCATGTAAAATTGTCCGGTAAATATTTAAACTCAAATGCGCTTAAACGTCGCCACGTTTGCATAACTACTCGTCTTTTTTACGGCTCATTCGTCACGGCATCGCGGCACCCCCGTCACCCGTGAGAAAAAAACTCGTACCAATGAATACCGAATCTCATTTGTGACTCACCCCTCCCTCAAAGATTATGCACGTGCTTCAAAACAGTACTCGCCACACGCAAAAGCCCTTTTTTTTTTATTTCTATCAGTCGCAACTTTTCGTTATCCTCATGAAGATTCGAGAATATTGAAGAAGAAGTAAGTATTACGAATAAGAGAAGAAAAAAAAATTGTTAATGCTGGGTCGTCTCGAAAATACAAAAATGAAAAGCTGGCGATCTATTTCCGAGGTCGAATCGTAGCGAAGCGCGTCATAGATGCGGCTATGTGTATCGAACGGAAATTCATTGCCCCCGTTTCGATTCGACTCGCCGATCCAGCGAGCACGCGGTCACGACCGAACCCTTTATCGGTAGCCGAAGTTGAGCGCGACGAATTTCCAACGAGCCTGGCGTGCCCGAGTTATTTATTAGCGTAGTTATATCGTAATAAAGAATTTTTGTGCGAACAACCGTGAAACTGTGGGTGGCGCAAAACCGAATGTACTTTATTGCAACATTTATCGATGTGAACGGGCTTCGTACTGCACTTTCATCCGCGTTTAAAATTCTCCGTGCGATACAATCATAATCGCATCTTCCTAAATTCTTCTCATCGAATAATATTGAATATCATTTTTTATTGTTAAAACGGCCGATTTATTTATCTTTTTCATTATTTCAGGTACGTAACCGTCGGTATCGCCGCGCTTAGGCTCATTCTACGAAACTTTGCACCGGTTATCAAATCGAACGTGGAAGCTCCGTTGCACACGATCGGCGTTGACGTTTCGCGCGAAGAACGGTAATTAACCCAATAATTATGATATCTCGGAACAATAATTTAACTCGATCGAGCAGCAAGATTGATGACGTTGGTTGGAAAAAAACAAAAAATAAGTTTTTTAATGAAAACATCTTGCAGATATCACAAGTGCCTCTCCTGTTACGATAAACTGGCGACACTGCGAAGTCTAGTCCAGAAGAAGCAGGTTATACCGGGCAATATTGGCACTTCTTTCCGAGAGTTAAACTTCTTGATGAAGGTCATCGAGTGACGATGGCGCAACGACGGATTTATCCTTAATTCAGATGCCAACCTTCGGTGCTGGTTTACGAGTGACTCTAAATGTGGTACCTGAACGAGTCGTGTCACGTGCTTATTTTGCGTTCGTCCATGCACCAAATCCTCGTTGTCGAGAATCAATGAGAAACAAAAAAAAAACGTAAGGCTCAAGTAACGATAGGGACAAGCCTGATCGGTCTAAACAAACGTTATGTCCTCCTTATTTCGCTGGTCCGAGCTCAAAACAACGAACACGGGACTATCCTCCTCGTCCTCGTCCTCGTTCGGAGTAAAATTAATCATTTTTCTTGTCCGTCGTATTTAACACAATTATTTCGAAGGAGGAAATGTGAGGGAGAGAGTGTAAGTGGGAGTCGAGAGAAAGAACAAAACGATTTTTTTCGAACCCCTTTCCATGCCATAACCGTGTGCGCGATTCAACGCACCGCAAAAACAGAAAATAAATCTTTTTAGAAATAATAATAATAATTAATAAAAATATGGGCCTGATAGCAACCAGACTCATCTGGCATTAAATGCGTCCACGGAAATCCTTCGCTCAAAAAATAAATAATCGTGATAAACGGAAGACGAGTGTATGAAACGAATTTAACGATGTATGCCGCGAGAACGATGATCGCTGTGCGCGCAGAGCTCTCGAAATTACTTGCCAAGTTCGCGAGATTCGATCGTGGCTCGAATTTTCAAGCGAACCAATAGTTTAAATCCCGATAAAATCAAATATGAGTAAAATTATATACCGCCGACGCCTATTTCGATAATAAATTAAACGAATGATTAACGTCAATGAATATTTTCAAGTGCAACCGGGGGAGAAAAAAAAAAATAAACAAGTTGTGGGACCCAGAGGAAGGATAAAGTATCGTAACCAGTGATGAGTGTCGTGTGTGTATGCGTGCATAAAATCTCAATCGTCTGCTGCGAAATGTCGATGACAAATAGTGAAAACCCAACGGATCGGTTGACAATGACGATTCGTCGGTACGTACAAAATTCTCTAACCTTTTTCGATTGTTACCGTCGATGTCTCCGACACGAGAGAAAAAAAAAAATGAAATTCAAATCGTCAACGTATTTTGTGTAACGTCGCGACAAATCGATAAATATACTTTTGTAATTTATTTTTTATCAAGATAAAACTGAGAATGTGAAAATGTGGATATGTGGAAAAGTTAGTAGTAAAATCAATGGCATCGTGTAAAAGTACATGCTCGCATGAAATTTTTAGTATTCATGAGCTCGTTCCGATAACGAGCGAAATCGTCTCTTCCTGGTAGAAGTGAAATAATTCTCCACACTGGGGAATTTTCCTTCGAGATAAAAACAATCCTTCACACATAAACTAAATTTCCAAGGGTACGCCGGAACATTTTACTAGTTTCATTGGCCTATCGCCGGTTTTCGCTGCATGATTCGTATCCAAACGAATGATGTTTCTTTTTGGGTTATCGGGTGTATGGATTTATAGTCCCACCGCGATGCCCAATAAAATGACCATATAAAAATGTCCACGCAACGCAACTATAGCCCGTTACAGTGCTCGTCTTGCGATTTTTCCAATTACGTTTCGAGGCTTATTGGTTTTAGCGGTTATCATTCGGACCTCAGGCTGGTGCACCAATCTCGGGCTACCGATTTAAGCCCAACGCTTTGGCTGTTTGTTATTTAAAATTTTATCGAATCTAATGTGAAATTTATTTGGATATTGTCCGAAAAATGTGTGCGAATGTTGTTGAAAAAAACTAAATTCAAAGATATGCAAGAAAAAATAATTAAATACATTTTCCAATCCGTCCAATATATGTATTTTAATAATAAGCAAAGATGCAAATACCTCGTGGGTATACCAGGTAACGTGGCATTATTCCAAAAGTTCAGTCTGCTCGAAATTACGATGGAAAAAACTTAATAAGTTGAAATATTAATTTAATAATCGATCTTCTTTAAAAGCAATGGATTTGTGTTAGATGTTGATGTCGTTTTAGATATTATTTACTCCATTTGCCCTGAATAGTATTCGTTGAGCAATTTTCGTGGTTACATTTGTATATTGTTTTTTCTTTTAATATTTATGCGAGTGCGTTTTTGTCGAACAATATAGATGACACGAGTGATACAAACAGCATTAGGATTCGAATTTCGCGGGGATTCGTTCGTAGAAAAATAGACTAGATTAAGTGGGGCAAACCCAGCAATCGTGGAACAAATGAACGACATATGATTAAATATTAAAATAATGGATGATGCAATGATGAAAGATGATTTTTTTTCCATGAAAGTGAGCTATGTATGCGAGGAAAATAGGTAAAAACAATTGGGATGATTATCCGAAACTGTTCAGCAAGCTTCGAGAGACCTTTGAGAGATGACGAACATCGTTCTTCCCATTTCTTTCCTCACTTTAAGTCCTACGTTATTACAAATACTTGTTTTATCTTATGATTAACCTGTTTTTCCTACGAGCTTGTCAAATGGTCCTAATTAATTAATGCGAAACAAGACTTGTGAAAAGTAATATTAATAACGTTATAACAGTAATATAATAATAATAATAATAATAATAATAATAATACTATTATCGCAACTGAATAATTACATAAATATATGAAAATTAATAATTTCTATCACCAACGATATTAAAAAATTTCTTTTACCTTCAAATCCGCGGATGCACTGATTTAACGTGTCAGCACTACGTCTCCGAGCGTCCCACATCGAAGAAAGTAAAAAATAAGAAAAAACTACAATAATCCCGATTGTCGGAAGAAAAAAAAGGATTGTCGATGGAATTACGATGAGATACCATTTCTCACTAGTCATCCATTAACTTTTTATCGGATTCGGGGCGCCGGAGGAGAACGATCGTTGCGGAGATGGCCATCGAGTCTATCGTTGTTTACATCGGTTCTCTTTCAACTCTCGCCGAGGGTCGATGTGGGGATCGAAGAGAAAAAAATGCAAACCGTAGGTACGATAGGGTAACGGTAACTCGAGCCACTGCACGAAAGTACGTGATACGCGTTGCTCACTCAACGAAGTTGTGAGTCAGTAGCGATAAGAGATGATATACACATTCATTAGTCACACCGCTGGCATTATTTAAATTTTAGCTTCCCGTAGCTTTAATATCCCAATTATTTCATTGATGAGAAATATGTTTTTTTATTACATCTCAAAATCAATTGGAATGACCTTCGGAGAAAATTTTAGATGGCGTGAAATGTTATTTTTCTCTTTATTTCCTTATTTTCGTATCAACCGAGAATATTAAATATTTTTGTACATTCGAAAGGTTGAAATTGGGATGTGCAGGGATTTTGGATGGCTATATCCACAAAACGCGTGAAATAGAAAGCAAATGTTGCGAGAGTAGTTGTTAATCCGTGAAATATCGTGGTCGTAGCGAAATGTGACACACGCGTGCCAAGTGTTTGTCCCGAGATTTCGTATTCATAGGATTAAGTGTCCGCTGGTTTTCGGGGGAAGGGTGCGACAACCCTTCGATCACGAGCTCGCTATCGTAACTTTTTACGCATCGACTAGAGGCAGAATAAAAACGACGACGTTCCCATCGAGCGCGTATCGATGACAGACTTACGAAGACCGATGGGGGATAGTATATACGTCGCTGCTATTATAACTAATTCCGATATTTTTAGATTTTCGATAAATATAAAGACGCAATCTTTTGAATTGGAAAAAAATAAGGAACGATCCATCACCGAAGCGATTAATCTAACCACCGAGGAAACTAGGTTCGACCGGCAGGTTCGTCCTGAACAGCCTGGGAAACGCATAGGGCGGGTCAGGTGTCTTTCGAAAGAAGAATAAAACGCAGTCGGGTCGTGCGTTTCTGGGTTCATTATGCGATCGGGCTCCGTGGATCTTCGGTGATCTGCTTACCCTGTCTCCATCGTGTACTCCAAGATGAAGAAGAACCATCCCCGAGCGATCTCTCTACTGTTGTGACGGAGATAAGTTAAGTCTCTTCTCGACGCCACCTCGAGCGACGAAAATGCTGTTTTCTCACAAAACGTGGTAACAATGCCACCGACAACGGCGCCGAGGGGAACCACCCGAGGGAAACTATGCGGATGCTAGCAAGACGACGACAGAAGCCGCCGGAGATGCTGGCTGGCGCAATCGGCTTAAGCGGATTAACCCGAGTCCGAGGTAAGCGATACATACTCGCGCAACGTGCTTGCTGCTTATGCTGCGCTGTATACCCTTAAGGCCATAACAACAGCCATAGCCATATATATATATATATATATATATACACGAGTCGCTCGTCCTATGAGGACCCATTCTCAATGGAATTTCTCAATCAATTCATTCTCTTTGGCCCTCTCGTTTAGCCGCGGCGTTTCTTCATTCCCCAACCGTCTCGTCGTTTCTTAACTTCCACTGTTATTCTATTTATAACTATGTAAATAATTACATTGAATACTATTCGTAAACTAAAATCGGCACTATTGTACGTATAACTTGAATATCGCGCAGCGTTGGTTTATTGCGCTTAAAATATTGATTACTCGTTAATTATTTTGGACGAATCTCGTATCCGGTGGGACACGAGAATCCCTCGCGGTTCCGCTCCACTCGACCTCGATCATTGGTCGAGGGTGTACGCCGAAGTTTCGTCGCCCGAGGGGTGGACAGCCCTGCGATCCTATTGGCTAATTACACCGAGAAAACGTGTGACGTCACTGGGCGTGCTCACAACGGGATTGGTCGACGAGGGGAAAATTGGGTGTTCGCGTACAAGGGGGTACGTTGTACATGGGACACGTGTCGGGGTGGATACTCACCCTACGCGTAAGCGCACGATGAGGTACTCTCTTCGGCACTCGACCTCGCGTGTATCGTGTTACCCGACGTCGGTGATGTTCACGAGGGGTTCGGACCCAGCAATGCCACTGGAATAATAAAATAAAAAAATAAAAGAAAAAAAAAAGCGAACAAACGGAATCTACAGGGAGAATCTTTCGAACCGAGAGCACCCCAAGTGCCTGAAGGACGAAGGAGGTTTCAGTTGCGAGCAATGCATTTGCTCGACGAACCAACGGATCATTTTAGGCTCGGATGTTGTATTCATTTCTTTTTTTTTTTTTTTTTTCACAACAGCCATGCATTGTGCACCGAACGAGATTTGTAAGTTGCACCTTTGTTGGGCTTGCCCGGTACCTTTTGCGAAGGGCATGGGTAATCCGCCATTTTTATTTGCGAAACTGTGATATGCTTGAAAGACGCGTATTACGGTTAACAGAGGGGATGAGTCGTGGATGTTTCTGCTATCGAATGTCGTCGGAGCTTTGTGATATGACGTTATGGTACTGAAAAAGTTTCTATTTAATTTATTTAAATAAATTTCGAGGAATTAAGGTTTTAACGAATTTGAAGAAAGGGCAAAAAGTGATAAACTCTCTTATTATAAGGGGTTAAAAAGAAAAAGGCACATGTGGAAGATCTACAGTGGCAACGAAAATAAAAGAAGAGTGGAGATTTACGATTGGTACGAGCCAACGATATCGCCAGTTGTTAAGACTATTGAAAGACGTTAATGAAAGGTAGAAAGCCACGGGACAAGTCGTTTGGGAGGATCTTGACGCGTATAGCCGGTACAGGATGAGGCTAATTCAAAGAGGTCACGCACGCGCCAGATGGATGCCGGACTCATCGTGTGCGACTCGATACAGAGTTTAGGATCATGCAGCTGGCGAACGAACGCGAGCGGGAACTCGCTTCGGTCGGCAATCATCTTCACGACCGAGTATCGGGATTGCCCGATACATCTTCGATTGCAGTCGAGTAACTTTTTTCCGATTTGTCAGTGAAAAATTAAAAATTCAATCGTAACAGTATCGTTGAACACATATTGCGTAGTTAAGTTATAATGTATCGGTAAGTTTTATTCGATTGCGATGGAGTACGAAACGTCCCGTTGTTTAAAACTCAATCTTCCGAGTCGGTTAGCCGTTACTCGGGTCTGTCGAGCGTGCGAGGAGTTGTTGCACGGATAGAGTAGCGGCAACGGCAATGGCAACGCCACCAGACAGAAGATACGAGAAACGAGACCTTGCGTGTGCCCAAACGGTGTTGAGTTACCCTATCGATATCGAATTATACGCTGTCTTGAATCGATACCTCGAGAAAAAAACGTCATTTGCGGTCACCGGGGTTTTTATAATAAGAAGAAGAGCGCAGTGGAACGAAGCAAAAGAATCGAACGCCCGAAGGAAGTTGAAAGAGAATGGGCAGTCGAGGACGGTACTCGATCGAATGCAGAAAGTGAAAATGAATAACCGAGTTTATGACCCCGAGGATCCGAACAGTCGCTGCATTCGACTGCAACATTTTCTCAGCAAAACAAATATTATCATTCTGTGGATAAACAAAGTATTATTTCTCTTCTCATATATATATATATGGCTCATTCGGTTTTGAGGGAAAAAAACATAACTTAAAACGGATATGCATAAATACGAAAAGATTTTAAGTTCACCGCGTTTTCGGTGGGAAGAAGGAAAAAGAGCAAAAACGTAGTTGCATCTGCAGCGGAGCATTAATCTTATATTGTTTATTATATCCGAATTTTCGAAGATGGTTGGCAGCGATAAATTGGCGCGAGGAAGCGTGCTCACGATTGTTCGCTGTTTTCACCAACTATAGCCCGGCTCATTCACTCGGTAAGGTTCTTTCATTGAGAGAGCCAAAGTAACCGTGTAATCGACATGCCAAAACTCTGAATTCACCGTGACGAACCGTTACAACGTATAATACATGAATTTACGAAACATTTTCTGACCGCGTAACCGGATGTTATACCGAACAATGGCAAACCTCTCGTATTTACCTCTCGTCCCGCCGGGAAAAGACATTCGGCGGTTAAAAATAATAAGTTGAAAGAATTTTCTTTTTTTTTCGGTACTACCGGTAATAATGTATCTTTCATCGACCATTGAGATGTTAAAATACGTAGGTTCGAAGCTCACTGACGTTACATTAAAAAAAAAAAAACAAAAATAATAATAATAATAACATTGGGGGATATGTTTTGAACAACTTGACAATTCGTTCTTCAATAAGTCAAAATAGCGGGTGAAAATTCGGGGGGAAAAAAGTAAATAAAAATAAAGTCGGTAATCGCAGGGATGAACTTTCCAAAGATCCTGCCCACCATTGGATGGTTAGAAAGCTGGAAAATTCAGACCATCATCGAGCTACGGCGTGCAACGAAGTTCGAAAGTCAAAACATATGCGGTAATAAGTGAGCAGTCGAGCAGGCGTCCGAGCGATCAACTCGCCCGTTCCGGAAGAATGTGTCGTCACACTCGTCGAGGGTCAAGCCTGAGCAAACAGAGGTCCGTAGCCTTTGATCCTCGCTCGTTCGAGCCGCATCCCACCCATCGCTCATTTTTCAAATAATCATTTTCAATTATACATGACGTATGTCACTGAACCTCACTCGAAACTATTTAAAACGTAAAATGAAATTTAATCTTCCCGAAATAAACAACAAATGTTGTTGGATTATGGAAAAATATCATATAATTAATATGACACGCAGCACGAGAGGATAAGCGGTTATTTATTATGATATTTTAATTTTACAATAAATATGACAGGCGTGAAACGAAAGAAAAAAATGATGACGGGTTAATGCCGTAAACTGCCTATTAAAAAATGTTTGCTAACACGGAGGCGCATTAAGGGTGTAAACAACGAGTACGAGCGTAAGGGCTGATTAGAGAATACAAAAGATGGTGAGAATGACGAAGGAGAACAAGAGAGGCGAACGTGTCCCGAAGACAATGGATATAGTCGGTGCCGCCAAACACTGCGCAACGCGTTGATTAAAACGAGAATTCGTGAAATAAAGCCCGTGCGGGTGTCCCGTTCGGTCGGTCCCGTCGGTCCCGTCGGTCCCGTCGGCCCGACTTTCTAACGAACCTTCGACCTTCTGTCGTCGCGCGTTCAGCTCCAATTTCACGTGACGTACGAATAAGCTCATTTTCAGTCGACAGTCGTTTTATTTTCTCATATTTTTTCTTGTTTTCATTACTCTTGTTGGTCATCAATGCCAATGAATGTTTTCAGAGTGAAATATCGAAAAATAAAAATTCCGTACTCGGCGGCGTTGTCTATTAACGACACATGTTTATAGTTTTCTTTGGTGAATAAGTTATTAAACGAAAATGCTCAGTCACGGATGTTCGGAAACTATGTACCGTGTAAAGTTTGAAACAGCAAAAGCACAGTAGCACGCGCTTACCACGCGTTCGACAAGCACTTTCTCCATCTCTCAATTCAACCAACCCCCCCCCGTGTCGATCGTTTTTTAATGACTACAGGAAACTGCATCGTTGCATCGGGACTCGTACGCGTACCCCAAGCTCCATAAGCTTTCACCATCTCTATACCCACCGAGATTTACCGGTATAGCTATATAGCAGAGGCTTGTAGCAAGATCGAACCCAGCGCAGCAGCCGTACGGTTCATCTACCTCCCGGTGACTTTCGTATTTTTATGAAGCGCCGCCCGTCGGGGACAGCGGCGCGAATTCTCGACGATTAAATGTGTGGTCTATACCTCGACCAGTCATCGTCGTTGTGTAATTTTATCGACAATGGAAAATAGTCTGCTTCGCTGTGAAGTTTTAACGCAAATAAGTGAGTGACAAGGCGACGATCGAAAACTTAATAAATAACGTGCGACCATTTTTTCAATTTTCATTCATTTTTTTAATTTGATTTAACGATTATATTCGATGGTACAGTGTAATATGAAAGAAAAGTTTCTGCTCGAAATTTTAATCGATCGATGGAAGAGGTGACGAATTTTAGATAATTGTATTCGTGTTACATATACAGACGTGTCTCATCATCATCATCGTAACGTCGTTGTGTCATAGGGATGCGGAAAATATGAGAATAGCTCGTCGACCGGTGCGACCAGGGGAGGAGAAAGGAGTGAAAGGGGAAAAAGAAAGGATCGAGGGGGGTTCCTCTGCATCTAGTAAGAAAAAAACATATATATATATATATATATATATATATATATATATATATATATATATCTAGAGCGTCGCTGCAACGAGAACCAAAGAGTCAAAATACAGTAGAAAGGGAATAGTATATTGCGCATCGGACGTTAAACACGGGGGTGTCGAGTAGCGAGGGTGCATCACCTGGTACGACGATCCATCAAGAAAATAAAGGATAGAAGGGCTTGAGCTTGGGAGCTCGGGAGCTGGGTGCGGATGGTATAGTGATGGCGGAGGCAGCGCTCGGGTCCGAGTTCCAGTCGGTACGGATGAGCTGCCGAACATATACGAACTGGTCGAGGGTGCCTCGATTCCGAGGGTTAATTTGTCCTCGTCACGTTTACCCACCCCCGAAGCGTGTCAAAGCGCGTCGTCTCATTTCTTCTTAACCGTCTCGTTCGTTCAGTTTTACCCTCTTTTTTCGAATCTCCCTGGAGCCTGTGCGTTAACCTTTTATGATGTTGTTACTCCCACTGAATTTTTCGAATATTACGACGAGACGGAGGATGCTACGTCCGTGAAAAAGGGTACGGGGGTCTCGGTGGCCTATCCGCCAGCTTGAGCTATGATCGACTAACTGCCGGGACTGCATATTACAAATTCACGCGTGTTACGGATAACTCGAATGATGAAGTGCAGCATAGTTAAATACACCCGGTACCAATTCGATTACATATTTTACGTTTGCCCGTCGCCCGTCGGAAGGGTAAAACGTCGATGTAATATCGTTCGGAATGAAAACTATTTGACCGATATTATCCGTGTTTTCGTAGGAGAATTAAAAGTTGTATAAAAATGAAAATTGATTGTATTACTCAAACGCTCGATCAACGGCTCTGTACATTAAATTTTTTAATCATTTTCTAGAGAAATATCATACCAACTCGCACAGACTCCGTAGTCTCGGCAATGGCTGACGAAGTATCCAGCGTTAGAACATTCCGATGGGCCGTCGGCTACGTTCTTAGCTTAAAACGCGATGACGACCGTTCGCCAGTTTCCAGGAAGTTAATGTCAATGTCGTGGAAAAAGAATGATGTTTCCCACAACGGAAGAAGGCAATTCGTAATATCCCGAGGCTGCGACGACGATGACGACGACGACGACGACGACGGCGGCGTCGAGGAGTTCACCGCCAGACATCAGAGACGAGCTAGCTGGCAGTCCAAACAAACACGTGTGCCCATACGGTGGGTTTTATTATCGACGAAGCACGGTTTTATTACGACGAGCTGTTTGGATTTGGTAGACTCGTCGGGTCGCGCGAGAGAGACGCGACGTAAATCGCGTCGTCGTTTGTCGCAGTCGTCGGAGTCGTCGCTGTTGTCGTTTCAACCGACACGCGGACAACTTTGACGAGTGCCGACGAGAAGACGACGTTTTATACTCGACGCCTCGTACCTAATAGTTGCCAGTCGTTCTCGTCAAATCACTTTAGTCATATTCATATTCATAGACATTCTGTTAAACGATATGAAAATCACTCTTCAATACCGGTCGAGTCGTGTCGGAATACTCATCACTGTTCAACGTCGATAACGATAACAATATAGTAATAACAAGAAATGAGAAATAATGCAAAAAAAACACGATGGGGTCGTACGCGTACTTCTAGAATTATTCCCGTTCTACGTTGAATCAGCCGTATAATGTTACACTGGGTAAAGTCCCGCGATCGAGGGTCAATGACAATGGGACCGGTGGACGCGTGGACCCACGAGACGCCCATATTCACGAGAATTGGCGGGATCGTGAAATTGGCGGTGGGTCCGGCACATAGGCGGTCAGTTTGTCGAGTTTGGTTGAAACCAAGTTGAATGGAGGTTCGACGAGCACGCACACGGTTGGCACGACGTCGGTTCGCCGGCAAAACCCGTAGTATCAACGTAGGAGTTCTCTTCGCCGGGGCGCAAGTTCGCGAGGTCACGCGAGTTTCCGAGGCGTCGACCGGAAACTCGAACCAACGTCGCTACGTTGGCAAGACGCAGCTGCGTCGCACATCGACATTGTTTCGTAATTGAACGAAAGAGGGAGCTCGCCGGGAGTTCTCAACGTCCCCTATAATTCGATCATAAACCCCTTGACGCCTGACAATGTTGACATTTGGTTATTTTGACATCACGCTGTGATGCTGCTGCTGCTGTTACCGCCGTTGGCTGCAGCGGGGCGCGCGAGTGTTCCGTTGCCGCCTCGTTTTACAACCCACTGTGAAGTACGAAGTTGGAGATTTCTCTCTTGTCCCGCTCGGTCGAGCATCGTCAACCCCCTTCGCGGTGTTCGGACCACCCGCCAGTTTTCGCTCGGGAAACCTTCCGGGCGCCCGTAATTGACGTGTACGAGACAATCACAACGACGTACACTTAACCTTTGCGAAGAGCCCAAGTCCATTAGGATACAAGAGCGTCGATGCGTTCCACCCGGTTTCATTCCCGCCGGTGCGAAAATCGAGGAATCGATTGAAAAAGTTATAACTAATTCACCGACGAGACAACAAGTTTATCATTATTATCATCACTGTGTGAAATACGTCACGGCTTATTACCGTGTCGTACATCGATATTATTTTTACGACGACACGCGGAATTTGGTTGGTTATTTCCATTGGCTGACGGTCAATGCGACGAGAACTCGTAAAACAGAAACCCGAACTGATATATAACCTTCGTCGTTGGACGCTGCGTGCCGAGGTCGCTCGCATCTTTTTCATTTTCTCATTTGCCCTCGTCGGCCAACTCTAATGGAATATGATGTCAAATATGGACGTGCTCGAGTTGCGAGAGAAGAATTTTGCCGGTGAGGCATAAATCTCGTTGATTCATTGCCTTTTAAACGACTGTGAAATTAGCGGCTGCCCATTGAGCCGCATATACGATTCTACGATTGTCGTAATAACTGTCTTGGAGGTGCTAAATTTCACACGGCCCGGCGCTTCTTCGAACATCAACGGTTCACCTTACTTCATCGTTGATAAACTATTTTCACAATATTATATTACATTCTATGCCGAATTGTTTGGGTTACAACCGCGGTCTCTGTGATGTCAATAAATGACTATCTCAGTCAATAATAACGTTATTACGCTCGTAAAAAGTAATACCGCTAACCGGATTAAACGAAACAAGTCCGCACGAGACGATTGTCGAATGTGTTGAATGAAGAGAAAGACGGGTTGGGGTTACGCGAGGCGGAAGGAAATTCCAAAAATATACGCTCCCCGAAAAGGAACGACAGGGCCATAGACGTTGTTAATGTAAACGCACGCAATTCCAAACTTCTTCTCGATAACTTTCCTCGATAGTCCGACACCCGATCCAGCAAGATTGTTCCCATCCATGCTGGAATAATGGCCTTCGAGTTTATGGAATGATTTTTGTGTGGCTACGAGAAAATTTAACGGAAGATAATAAGTGACGCGAGGTAAGATCGAACGATCCAGGTGAAAATGTCGACGATGAGAGCGCGGGAGTATTTTTGTATTTGGAAAAAGGAGAGCGCACTGCTCGTTCCGTGAATACTTTAACGCCCCGATAGCTGTTGTTCATTTTTCTTACAATGAATGCGATGAATGAAAAAGTGCAATGCGTCAACGCGTTACGTTTCTATCGAGAAGCCAGTCAGGCAGGTAGACCCTTTGGAAGCGAAGACCATTTACACCTCGAGAAACGTCCACCGGTGTGCAGGACTGTTCCGACGCTCGAAATGCCGTGCTATACGGACCATTGTACGCGCGTCTATGCAACGCCCATTGACCGAACGACTTCCCGTCACGCCACGAGCGTTTCTCGCGCCCGTTCTCCCATCACTGCTGCTACCCTACAGTCTACGGACCGTCGAGTCGTTTCGTCTTTTCGTATTTTCGTCTCTTCCGTAGTCGTTTCTTCTTTCTCTGTAACACCGTTCGTTCGATTCGCCTACCCGACGATATTCGTACGTACCTCTCCCTCGACCACCTCGCATTTATCTATTCCTCGCTTCTTAACCAAGTGTACATCGCGCATCATCCCAACAGGATCAACTTTTCTTTCCATGCAGATTTTCGATCCAAATCTTTCGAACAATCGTCCTCCGAATATATCGGCGATAGTTCGTCTCTATTTGTCGTAGTTCGAAACATTGTATCGAGTTATATTGTCGAATCTCGCTGAAGGAGCGTAACCGATCGAGTCACGAGGGTATACGTGTCATTGGCTCGATTCGTTGCTTCGTCGAAATGGGACAGGTAATGCGACGCGTTGTCCAAATGTCGTTTCGGTATTTCGGTGAAAAACGAAAGATACTGTAATAGGAAAAAAGCGCAAACGCGGATCCGTCAAAATGACGAAACGAGGTCCCGACAGTCGGACAAAGCTCAACGGGATATCCTCTTAGGCGCGCGAATTACACGGATCAGAGTCCTCGAATGGCTATCAATCATCTTTGTGTTACCCATACCAGCCGCTTGACTCACCGTTCGACCTACCTCAACCGCGCTATTGTAAAAGCTCGTTCTTACGCAGATTGAAATGTCCAACCGTTTCTATTCCATCGAACTACGGGGTCAAAGGAAATAAAACGCTCTGCTGTATTTATATTTGTATATATATATAAATTTTTTTTTCTTTCCCTTTTGATCTTCGTGTGCATACCGTTTATTTTGAATTTTTTAGTTTGTTTTAGATTTTTCGACATCCTTTCGAGACGAAACCGCTTGCCGTTGGACCACAAAATTAACGATATGACGTAAGAAACATAGAGGAATTCAATGTCGTACGTTTTGAGAACCCGAGTAATTTAAGATAATTCATCAAGTGGATCCCATTGTGTTACGGAATGAACGATCCGCATTAGCCTGCACAGAAATACGATGCTGGCGATACGTATAGATCGACGTACACGGATACAGTCAGTTTACGGTCGCCGTTCGAGAGATTATGCGCCGTTGCCGCGAGCCGGGTTTCTCCGCAAACGGGATATCGTTACAAATTCCTTCAAACCTCTCCTGGCGTGTACATCCGAATTGAATGGTTCTCGGCGTGGGCAAACCCGAGTTAGAATTCGAGAAGGGGCGGACGGGCGTCATGCACCGCTAGCCGAATCAGCGGATTAGCCTCGATGAATGCATCAACGAAACGCCCTGGCCACCCTCGAGTGTGTGTCCTACTTATATCTTCGTTACTTATTTCTCGATGCCTTGTTCGTGCTTACCTTTTTTTTCCTAACAACGTACGTTCGAGGTGAGGATTTAATGGCGAATGTAATCGTATACACCGGGTCTATCCGACGAAAGAAAACGAATTCGATCCCGAATCGCCCACGTTGTACGGCAGTTATACGGACCGAAGAGGTTTCGTGTTCAACAGTCGTGTTGTCGTGCCAAACGATCTCTGTTTACCCTTCGAATCTAATAGGTAATGCTAGGCCAATCTTTCAAATTGTATGAGCTTATATTTATAAGTGGAATCTATTAGTCGACAATGCGTGCATTTTTTTTTATTATACATACGCGTTTACGGCACTGGCATACTCGTTCGTAGGTGTCACGTACCCGCACGGGGAAGTACGTTTTTTCTATTTGAACATTAAACATCCTTCAATCTACACTCGTTAAAGTTTGAAATATAATTCGAAAAACGCTTCTTTCGAGTACTTGAGTGCGTAAAACAATCTTTATTCCTCTTTTTTCTCTTTGTGGTAGCGACATCTCTCTCTCTCTCTCTCTCTCTCTCTCTCTCTCTCTCTCTCTCTATGTCTTGCCGATGGTCGATACAGTGCTTGAGATCGAATTATGAAAGCGAGCGATTAGAGTGAGACCGAAGCTCTTGTACATCTTCAAAGGATGCCGACTGCACCCGAACGCTGAACGCGTATCCTCGTGTGGGGACGCCGATTTTATCGTTTGTCGGGCGAAACGGATACTTTCTTCCTCATCTTCTTCGTTTTTTCTTCGTTACTCTTTCTTTTCCCGATGAAAACTATCTCGATTGCAGCTATGACAAGGCCCGGAAGGAGACGAGACAGCAGTGACGAAGAAACTGGCCAGCGGGACCGAAAAAATAAGTGGGAGAAAGAATCGAAGCGTGTCGTTTCGACGCTCGCCCGGAGTATACAACGTTTCGAAATAACGTGGAATCGGCGATAGGTCGTTCGCGCTAAGAGACACGAATTGTCGCACTCGTTCGACCGTATAAGAGAGCCTTCCTCGTGGGAACAATGGATTACTCTCAAGAGCACAAAGGTGACAAAACGAGAAGAACCTTCATATACTTATATATATATATACACAGTGGGTGAATCGGACTGGAAGACGGTTCCTGAACGGATCTCGGGGCGGGCCAAACTGCCCTCTAAATCCAACATTCTTTAGCTTGAGACAACTGAGCATTAAAAAAAAAAGGAAATACCCTACAGCTTATTATTGCGCTAAGGTTCATTTTTTTCCCGGAAATGTTCTAATGAAAGCAACATGTCTGTTTCTATGTCTTTCTAATTTACTCGAATAGTTTGATATTTATTGAAATTACATTAATTGCGTTATAAACCTATATTTTTCAATTGAAGCAATACTGAGAGGTTCGAACAAGGCCATACAATATGAGTAATAATAGTAGTCGGTTGGTCGATCGGTCTGTCGAGAGCGAAAAACCAGCAATGTGGATTTACGTCGAAAATCGTGGGCGTCCTGGCCGACTGTAAAGCCTTTTCGAGCTCTCTTCGACGATCGACAGTCTCGTACTTCCATATTTACTTTTCCCATATTATAGACGTATATCTGGTCTGGGTCGATCGACGGTGACGTGCCTTCGTACAGTTTACCAAGCCCGTCATTGTTGCTGGGTCGCAAGCGTAAATACGGAAAGCCAGAAGGGACCTATAATAGCGAACGAGATCGGCTTATGTCACCGCACCTCGCCACCGGCTGACGACGCGCTGACGTTTCGGCTTTTGCCCTAAAATCGAGCCAAAGGGGTGACGCGCGCGCCCACGTTCAAACACAGTCAAACATATTCAATCCTACGTTATATTCTATGTAGAGATATCTCTGGCCGTTCTCGGTTTGTCCCGCGTGTCCGCCAAATTAACATTATTAATTGCGTCAATTTTTTTGCTACAGTTGGGTTACCAAATAACATTGCTCTTATCTTTCATAATTCTCTCAATTGAACATATTTTGTTTTAAAATATCTTGCGCTAGCTGAAAGCTTCATTCATATTTTTATTTTTATTATAACTCTCCGTCGATACCGAACTCGAGCGAGGAGAACACCGGGAGACCCCGAAATCAGTTCCAGATTTTTTTATAGTCCGAAAAAAATTGCGAAATTGTCCTTTCGTCGCACCCAATATTGGGACGAAATAAAAAAAAAACCAGCTCATATCTGGATTCCCGATTCGTGATTGTACCGTAGCACTGGGGCACACCCTGTTTCCTGACGGTCGATCGTCAGACGCAACGTATCGGTGTCCCCGGACGAGTGTAAAAAAGGCTTGCAGCTATTTTTCCGATAAAGATGGAAATTCGTCGAGACCCCTTTTTTTCCCCCCCGTGCGTTTGGTCCTATACGACGTGCACGAACGGGTAACACATGTCAGCACGAGCGGGGTGCGATGTTAGAACAAGATTGAGGGGGCAAACGATTACCAGCGAAGGGGGATCGGGTTAGCAGCTCAGGCTGTTTTACCCCAAATCGCCGATTTGTGTCAGAGGTCGTAAATCAGATGTGTGAAATCAATTACCGCTCATCCTACGTTTTACTTCTTGGCTTAATAATATTCCGGAGATACATCTATTTTATTGTATCAAAACGCATGACAAACTTAAGCATTTTCAAATTTATTCGCGTCATTGATACGGGTAATTAATTGTATTATGGGTGTTTATATATGAAAAATATTTTTAATTGAGAAAATTGTATGATATTTATCAGAGCTGTCCAAGTAAAGGGTCGGTAAAATAAAATGTGTCAAAATGTGCATTACCGTAGATCTTGGTCGCTGGCGTACGGAACATGGGTCACGTCTCTCAGGTAATGGAGCAATAGGGTCCGCTATTGACGGTACAGGGATAGTTATACCACGCCTATGTACAATAGGATATCTGTCCGTGCGTCACAGGTAACTCTTTCGGCACTCTGTGCGAACCCTTCTGATTTTTCTGGGCCATCGCCTGTGTAGAGCAGCAACTCCGGTAGTCTTTATTTTGATTTATACGACGTTAACTCGCTTTGACGCTCAGTGAATCGTGCCTGAAGCTTGGTTTCGTGCCCCCGAATAAAACAGAGAAAAAAGAAGCAGCCGGTCTGCTCGCAGATATTGCGAGACTACAAGCTTTGAAATCCTTGATTCAAAAGCGCGGCGTTTCCAGTACGATGTCTATGACTCGCATATAGCGTCGTTAAATTTGATCAAAGATGGCGACATTTAAACGTGTAGTAAGATAGCCGTTTTCACGCAACGAAGAGGCAATGGAAACGGAAGAGGACATAAAAATTTGCGATTCGCTGTCGCTCTCGCCCAGTGGGAAATTCAATTGGACGTCGGACGTGCAGGAGCGAAATGCATTGTATATATACATATGTGCAAATTGAGAATGGCACCTCCGTCATCGTCGTCGTCGTCGTCGTCGTCGTCGTCGTCGTCGTCGTCGTCGTCGTCGTCGACGTCGTCGACGGCGGCGGCGGTGGTGGCGGCGGCGGCCATCGCTCCGTGGCTCCGTCGTCATGGATACATCGGAGGAGGAGTAGAGGAGACTCGCCGGCATATCGATCGCCCCCGCCAACTATTTTCGAGGGGAATTCGCGCATCCGGGGATGCTGAAGAAGAGGCTCAAACGCATTTGAATCCCGAGGTTTAAGTGTCCCCGAAAACATTTTCATCGGATTCGTTACGACATCGCAAAATTTGCAGTAAGGACGATGAGCGTAGTACGAAATGGAAACTGACGCAAAGTACGATTCTAGTGTTACGACTCTCTCGTCATATCCGAGCTACCCTTCGTCTAAGCCGCATTGCAATGTGACAAAAGAGCATTCGCGGCTATACTCGGAGCCCGAGCGGCAAAACGGCCTTTCCATTTCCCGTTTTATAATCTGTCGACAACGGATCCTAAAGGGGTTTGACGATCCTCATTGTGCTCGATTATTTAGTGCCTGCAAACAGAACCAACGTCGATGTAAAACATGTGCAAACACATCTATCGCACCGGATGGGGATTACGTTGACGCGATCGCAAACCGATCCCGAATCAAACATATATCGTACGTACGCGTATCCATATCTCCATGTCGTTGGCCCAGAGTTTCACGTTATCGGTGATTATGTACGAATGCAATAATATTCGACTTTGGGTCATTTCTTACAATTTTCCACAATATTTAATTATTTGTGGTTGAAATTTCCAGACTCGAGCACGAGATGCATGAACCATATCGAATGACATTATCGATGTTCATTAAAATATTTTTTACAACATTGCCATTTTCTCGGAATCGAATCTGGGAAAATGTCGCAACTAATTGGGATTCGCCCGAAAAAAAATAAATAAAAATATTTAAAAAAAAAAAAAAAGGTGTATCATACAGATCCGGTTGATATTCCGGTTGTTCGATAGATCCGCGTGTCTTCCGGGAGAATCGAATGCGGGGCCGAGGAGCGAGGTAATAGAGATGTCAACGTCGTGACATCATTGTGAGTCTGAGGGACGTGTAATTAAACGGTCATGCGGATGCATACGGAATAGCAGTGATAAAAGCTTCGTACCGGTAGCGAGTAGACACCGTTGTCGGTTGTAGACGAGTTTGAGCCAGAGTCACGTGGCAGCACCCGTGGCACCCGTGGCCCGCCAGCTCGATCGACGCGGACCCACTGTGATCCCCCGTGATGCTGGCAATTACCGAAGGCTCGGAAGAACGAGCAGCCGACCGAGGGTGCACGGCTCTTCGCGAGTGTCGGGGACCTCGCTGTATAGTCACCGGTCATGAATACGTACTACTCTACAAGGGCCACGTGTCCCGCCTTCTCGATATTCATATTTCTCCTGTTCTCCCTGCATTGCTCCTTCGATTCGACGATCGCGGATCTATCCACTACCGGAAGAGATAATTTCGATAAATCTCTATATATATAAAAATGAAGATGAAGATAGGGTTACGAGATTGGTACCAACCGACTTAATAACGCGGACCAAAAATCGACATACGCGATGACGCGGTGGAATATCACTTAAACTTTTTGTAACGCTTAATGATTTTTAGCATCGCATTATAATAACTCATCGTCGAGCCGTCGGACGGAGCTACAAGTGCATCAGGCAGGAAGGGAATTGCTTTCTTTCTCGGTGGTATGATGAACCGTGACACGCCGACAGTGATTCACATTAATCTTTTGAATCTAAACCCTTGCGCACTCGCGTATCAAAGTGGTTCCGTACCCGGACTTTCGAACTATCGAAGAAATTATACTGTATTTGTAAACGCTCCGATGTTAATTGTTCCCCGATTGCGCGCCAGCTGTACCGCACCCTAATGAAAAACAAATAGAGGCCGATGATTCCGACTACGTACGGGTATTTAACAGGTCAATAATCATTACGCAACCGTTCTTCTATATCGCTCGAGCAAAGAATCTCGGATGTTTTGAAACGTCGATTACTCGGGCGGTCGTTTCGGTCCGGATCGAGTACGGTGAGCGTGCTGGCGTTGAAGGACGCCGTCGACGAGACGGATTCGGTACGTAATACGCGTCGAATAATATCGTCCGAACCTCAGGCTCGATGCCCTAATGACGGGCTGTCAATGACCGAGAGACGGCAGCGCGGGCACCGGGGTTACTTGCTCAATGGAAGACTCTGTCGACGGTTGTTGGCGGTGCCGGTTGTGCGGGGGTGTTCGTTCCGCGTATCGAGTTTCATTCTCTCTTTCGCAGGGCAAACACGGAGGGTCAATATTATACGAGCGATTGAGCGCGTACGTCTCCTTTCCATTCGGTTCCCCACCCTTCGTATATTTTGTTTGCTGTTGTACTTCAATGTCGAAACGACAGGTTTGGAAAATTAGTACCAATTTGAGACGTATATCCCGGCAAACTCGCGCGTATTGTGCGTTCGAACGCGGCGTAGCGTCCCGTCTGCCAGGGACCCGACCGAATAGCGTAAGATGAGGCGAGTGGCTTTTGACGCCTGTGGACCGCATAAATCTGGCTGTATTAAATTTTAATAAAACCTTTATATCGAACCTTCGAGCAATCATGATCTCTTGCTTAACCAATTTCAGTGGGATGAAATATCCATCGACTGGACAATGTAGCGTATGTCGTTTCACACTTGCTGCGCTTAATGCGATTATTACAATCGGGAATTTTGATCGGAATATCAGATCCGATAGTGCCGTCTATCCATTACAACCTAACCTCCTTACCCCTCGCTTTTTCATCACGCAAACGATTCGTCGATGACAGCGCGTTGACTATATGCAAATCCGCGATCCCTGCGTCACACTCTATCAAGATGACGCTCTCATATTCGGACCCCCTTTTGCCTCAAAGTCAATAATTGCTTTGAACCGAACGTGAACATTCATTTTTTCTCTATACACCGAAGAGTTTCTCTCAATTCAACAACTTTTTCCGTAGATCAATCTGCTCGATGCGTGGAAATACAACATTGAAATATAGACGGTTGATCAATCGACTGAGTTACAATTGTTGCATAGGTCGTATGGGATTGATAGTCCGGTAGCACGTGCGTGTGTGTGTGTGGCTGCGCATAGTAGAATAAAATGCGTATAGTACCAGAGGTCGAATTGGGCATGGCTCGAAGATACCGCACGGTCGTGAACCGGCATATATTGTCCCTGTGACGTTGATTTGACGTAATTGGCACCAGGAAGGAGACGAGCGGAGCAGAAATGATTGGGATAAGCTGGAATAAGCCGGGATAAGCCATGCGTGGATTTGCTGCCCCATCGTCGTCGTCGCGGGTTTAACGGGGCTACGAGAGTTTCTCGGCTCCTACCGTGTTTCGCGCAACGGGTAGGGGAGAAATCCACGTACATCCAGGTTATGGGGTTGCTTCGCTGCTACCTTTTAAACTCTCGATCGTCAGAGCTCCGTCTCTCGATCCGCACAACTTATTTCAACGTCCCATCCATTCTTCGATACACTTTCATTTATTTCCTTCAAACTCTATTATAATGGACTATTATTCACTCCCAGAATACGTACAATATTCGATAATGATAATAATAATAATCATGAGTTGAAGATACTTTTCCATCCTCGGGAGCGCTGGTTGTTCCAAACAAGTCTTATACGACATATGAACAAACTACCTTGGACATGTCTATCGTCTATAGTTTAGATTATCGAAGGTTCGTTGTACACATTTATATATGTACATATATATTTATACACGCATAGACACCGTATGGCAAAGAGGAGAGTGCTTTTACGCGTAATACGAACGTCAAACACTCTAGCAGCCCCTACGGCAATACACGGCAAGGGCTATGAAGTTTCGTGGGAGCAGACACCTGAGAATGTGCGAGAGAATCCGATCAACCCCCGATCCCTCCAACGCGCGGCGGCTTTCAGACCGAGTTCGCATGGACGGGGTCCAGACTCAGGCTTGCGCGGAATCCGATAGAAATTCATGTACGCCCCGAGGGGATCTTCTCGACGATATATATCAAGATTCGTCGGTGTTGGGGTTTTAAAATCGACTGGCTTATTGCTGCTATTTTCGTTTTTCAACATATTTCTCGTCGAATGAATTTATCGTTCAGGCACATTTTCTATTGGACGTTTCCGCTTTTTTTGTTCAACAAAATTCAATTTTTTTTCTTTTTAGATTTTTTTTATTCTTCTCAGTATTCGATAGGTTTATTAAAACCAGCAACGAGACACAGTTTGTAGGGACGGCAAGAATCGATACTCGAAAGATAGAACCGTAACTGATAATTGTGTCACCGCACATGGAGGATCGATGGTAAAACCCGATTTCACGGATCTTTTTCAGTTGAATCTCACGAGCCCCCGATGCAGTTACTTCGACAAAGGGGTAGAAGCGTAAAATTTGAATAAATGTTGCTGCGGTGAATGAAGCGAGGAGCCCGATACGGCGAGTTAAAGGTAACATGTTAATTTTCAACTCAACAGTCACCCTTACACGTGTGAAAATTATCGATTGCGCCCTGAAGTCGTAACTCTTTCTCCCCCTTCTCTACGGGCGTAAAAATCTACTTTCTTCTCTCGATTCTTCCCTTAAATTCTCTTGATTCTTTAAAAGATGTCTCATACGGGCCTTTTTGACCCTCGCCGGTGTATATATGCAGTAATTCGACGTCACTTTTTCGCGACGGAAATAAAATTTCCACCCCAGGCTTACACGTCTGAACGGACTAAAGTTACAAATTGTAGATGGGAACGTCCGTCGGCTTCTTTAACTGCTGAAGGGTTAGCAGCTAGCCCTTTCGTGTAAAACGCACGCGCATTACGAGGGTCATGCCAAGAGTCACGCCCGAGCCGTGCAATCGACTGGAAACACTAGCCGTTTTTTCCTGTTGATATGCCACGGTTTCACTCACGCGCGTTGCTGGTCGAGAGAGTTCGGAAGAGGCACTGAGGGTGAATACCGTTTTTTTCAAATCATTATTTTCTTCCCGCAATCCTGACTTGCCAGTTTCGTAGACATCACAGGGCACAACTCTGTTCTCGTGTGTGCGTGTGTGTGTGTTTCCGTGTGAGGAGAGTGAGAAAATTGGGAAATTCCGCAAACAAAATGAGAGGAAAAAGATCATTCCAATAATTCTTTGGACAAAATAACTACAAATAACCGTATCATTATCGTTTCACGATTTGAAAAAATAGTACACAACAATTATTTATTCCAAACGTGAACGAAAAAATGTTTGTCAACCGAACGTTCAGTTGATACGGCAAAACACCATAAGCCGCTATGTACATGCACCGTACCATTTCGAGCCCGGAACGAACGAAGAGCGTAAAAAATTCAGACATATGCAAAACTTGCATAGATTACAGGATCCCCGGGACGATATACGCGGTGGCATGGGTGTATACGTAGCGAACCACCCCGGCGTTACCCCTCTGCGAGTTGCGACGAGTTTCTCCGCCAGGCTATTTAGGACGCTGCTCTGGTACAGTAACGTCCGAGATGCTGCTCGCCCGTGGTGTTAATAGTTTTCGTTAAATCCTTACGTAACGAGAAGCGTATCAACACGTGCGTATTTGTCGTGATTTATTGTACTCGCCATCCAATGCCCAATGAATTCAATGTCGCCACGTTGTTTCGCGAGCGTTGTTTTCCATTCAACGGGGGCGGGATATACTCTTTTGCATCGTCACGCTATATGCGCCCCAATGTGGCTATCGTCCAATTTAATTTCGCCCCGAGCTCCGCTATCGCTGTACGGCACACCAATACTTACCAATTCGCATAACGTTGAGCTTTCAATTCTCAATTACTCCCGTTGATTAATTTATTTCAACAACATGCAATCGAACGACAGGACCCTTCTAGATGTCGAATTCAAGATGACGCTGTACCTTCGACCTTTTCATCTGCTTAAAAAAAAGTCTGGATAAATATAAATCATCGATTTTGGCCCATCGTTCGAACACTCAGACATCCCTTTATTGATAATATATTGGTTATACGTCAGCGAACACAAGCGTTTTCTCACAATCGACTCCGCAATGGTTGTTGCGCGGGAAAAATGCATTCCAGTGGAAGTAAGAGGAACGAATTGACCCAACAACGGAAACTATATGGAGGATGTAAAGGGGTTATTCTTAAAAAATCTACGGTGGGACTTTGAGCAGTGTATACCAGGTTGGCCGCTGGTCAGGAGTATTTTTGAGGAGTTCATTAACGCTATTGAGACATTCCAATAACGTCGAATATGCAAACAATTGACGTTGTACGCGGTATGTGAACCGAGAATTTAATATCAGAGTCCTGCATAGCTAGCACAAGCCGCGACTACGGGATACGGAAACTTGTCCATTGGAACCGTTTAACCCGTGGGGTGCGCTAATAAAATAAAAGAACGCGCGACCCCCCTCGTAGCGGCACATCTGTGCGAGGCAGGTCAAGAAACGTCGCGCATGGGCTCTTTACCCTTCGAGTCTGCTTTTTATTAATTTACTCCCTCGTGCCGATTCCGAACTGCGACGTACCCAAGCCCCGTTCGAGGGTCGTTCCAGCTACGTGCATGCATATTCGCCCTCGCTGTTTATTACCTAATTGGAGGCGGCAACCATTTTTTTTTTTGTTTTTTTTTCTTCCCTCGTATAATGTTCCAAAACGTTACGAGTCGAGTAGAGATTGCAGCGACAGGTGCGGAGTATGCCTCGTGATCAAGCTTAATATACCTGTTTTAGAATGCTGCCAATATCACGTCTTCCCAGTTTCTCGATCAGTTTATTTAATTTTTGGACCGTCGAAAATGAAAAAAAAAGTTTAAACGAGAAGAAGGGAATTTCATGAGAAAAATAAAAGTGTAAACTCGGTGATATTGTTTCTCATTTTAATTTGAGTAAATAATACGAACCGCGTTAGCAGTGTCGCCAATGATCCATCGTTCTCGGTCGACGCCGTTCATAACACATAATATAAGTGCATCGAGTGTACTCGGCGAACCGGTACGATATGGGACACTAGTGCCGAAGAGCCGCATTGAGCGGAGGCGGTCATCCGTGAAACACATTTAGCTTGTTGGCACAGCGAACGCGACGGGGCACAGCGAGCCCTCTCCTTCCACACGGACCATCGTGCCTAACCGGTGTCTATATACGCTGGTGTCATATACTCGGCAATGCGGCAATGCGGCAATGGCAACGCTACGTTACACCTATGCCTCTACAACGACGTATCCTCGTCATCCGCTATACCCAATACGCTAGCGATGCTCACGTACATACGTTCCAGCGTCGCGCGTAATTTCGTTTGAACATCGTAGACGCGTATACATCGACTCGCAGCCCACTCAAAGTCGCGTGCACACCATATATACGGGAGTTATGCCGTACGATTATAACGCGAGTTCGACGGTTATACCCGCTACGATCCGATACGGTTATAATAATCGTTTCCCAAAACTTTCAAACGTTCTCGGTGTATCGATGCATCGGATAAGCCTTGTAAATATTTTGTTTTTAAATATCGAATAATGTCGTGCGGGATCCGGGTAATCCCTCGATCTTCGCTGTATCATTAAGGGATTACGGTATTCTCGTCGATCCACCGCTCGGTGTTGGTTTTTTTTTTTTTTTTTCGTTTTCTTTTTGTATTACCGCCCCGATGGTGAATCTCCCCTCTCTTATTCTTGGTTCTTCTTCGCGTTTGGCGATTCGCCAATTCTACAAAGCGGACCTTCCGAACTCGAAGCGCTATTAGGGAGACGCCGCTCTGTTATTTTATAAGCATCATTTATCCTCGGCGCTATTTCGGCAACTCATTTTTATACGGTAAATTTTTCAATCTTGCCAAAATTTCCGTCGTTATTGCGTATTACACATATTTACTAAAATGACACGAGCTCGCTTTATCTTCGTTCCTGTGAAACGCGGTCGAGAGCACGAGAGTCGAGTATAAGGTCGTAACAAAGACAGATGCAATCGTCCCTTTCTGCTCGAACGTGAAAAGCGCATATTAGATGTCGAGTGCCGGATCAGAAGGAACCGACGACGAGTCAGTTTGCTTCTCAATCTCAACGAGACTAAAACTTTATTGTAAACATAAACACGACGCGTCCGTTTACTTTATTTTCCGGCCCGCATCGTGATGGCATATCAGACTCGAGGGCCAACTACGCGATGGATACATCTATCGTCTCGTCATTTTATTTTCAACAAAGTTCGACGGTATTGTTTGTCTTGTTCATTCGTGCTAACCATCGGTTTGTAGACCGACCGAACGAACGCAGGTACAAATATAATATCGGACGAACGGCCCGTTAAAATAAAACTATACCCATTACTTAATGGCCCCGTAATATAAGCCCACCTCGGTTGTCACACTTGGTCCCGAAATTTTACAATACCCGCGACGAAATATAGGCAAACACGGGACGTCGAGTGTGCGTCCAGTTTGCCGATGCACAATTTATTATCGTTATTCATTCTTCACTTTTATT
The DNA here is from genome assembly GCA_963971145.1 of Sussaba pulchella. Classification (NCBI taxonomy): domain Eukaryota; kingdom Metazoa; phylum Arthropoda; class Insecta; order Hymenoptera; family Ichneumonidae; genus Sussaba; species Sussaba pulchella. The sequence goes on from OZ020168.1 coordinate 19,283,523, forward strand.
ATATCCATCCTGACTCGGTTTTTCGGGTAAAGCACCGCCGTGGCTGGGCGGCTGTCGAGTAATTCGGACGATTTTCCAGCTCTCTCGAATAATGTAAGTGCGTATACGTGTGTGGCCACTCGAGAATGACTTTTCCCTTCGCGGCACTTGGTACGGTGTCGCAGCGTCGAGTATATTGTCGAGATTGGTAGGCGCTCCCCAAACTCCCCGGAGGCAAGAGTCATCAATTACGATTGGAAATAAATCGAAGGCAGATGCGACGAATGCGCGGCGGCAACCCAGGTCGGGCCGTCTCTACGGGGCGTCCCGACACTCACCTCTCACTCCTACGGACAATAACTGTGTTTCTACAAATACAAAACGATACACGAGCGTCAAACACGCGTGCAACATTCGTGCTCGTCCACGCGGGGCACCTCGTCTCTTCGTCTCCGTCTATTTCACGGTTCTCCCTCTATATCCATTGGCTCGTTATTTATTTTTTTCCAACTCTCTCCTTTACTTCGTCGACCCCGGCTCGCTCATAGATCGCACTCCCCTAAATATTTAACTTTTTCGTGCTTCGTTGACCACTGTTAACGTATATTATACGAAAAACTCTATAATGAGGAATATCGTGTCACCCGATTATATCTCATGACGTAAGATATAATATATGTGAATGCATGTGTTCCGGTGAGATAATTATACAAGACGAACTCGAGTCGGTTGAACGAGTAATACGATAGCCCCTAAGCGGATAAATTCTCACAAGAAGCCATAATATAGCAGTTCGATCGGCTTCCATGGAGCAAAGAGAAAACGTACGTTGGTTCTCAATGTATAACGATCGGCGACACGAGCTCGGCGTGAGAACATTTTTATATGTCGCCAAAGCGTCGCGTTCTCTAACATATTTCACGATAAACTTGTACGTTATTACATTATTATTATCACGGAAACGACGTTTCGTTCCGGCAACTTCCTGTGGTCAGATACGCGATATCGTTCTCTCTATCTTACTTTCATTAGGAACCCCATAAACGTCACGCTCCGACAAGCGTTAAACGCCGGTGCGTTTTATCACAATATTCTTCTTTGACTTAATCGACAGTTTGTTCGAGTAATATATAATTTAATAGTCACCGCCCTTGCCCGCTCACAACTCATTTCACATCGAGCTATTTATTTATTTTTCCTTATTTTAATGAAAATAGATAAAATAAAAAATAAATAAACAATCCATATGAAATATGAAGAAAGTGATAAAAAATGAATTGTATCGACTTGCACGAGACTGGAACGAATATATGGTAGGTATGCCTTATACGCGTAAGAAACGCGTGGCGCGTTTGTCGTGTATTCATGCGTGCCGAGTTGGGTGGGACGCGCGTGCACATATTTACTTATCCCTCGGACTCGTGACGAGGGTTGTTTTCACGATCAAATGCGCGACGGGGCGTTGAAGCGTGAAAATCCACGCGGTATTAGCATGCACCCTCTCCCGCTGCGATTACCTCGTACAGAGCTATTCGGTACGATACGATCGCTGTGCTTTGCTTTGCACGAACCGAGCATCCTAGATATCCTAGGCTCTATTCCCCCTTTATTGTTTCAACCGATCGGACCAAATCAATTAGAATGGATTTCAGTTAAATTTATTCTGCTCATTCGGACTATAGCAAGAAATAAAAACATCGGGGTGCTCCCGAAAGAACTTCATTGACGAACGTATTGTTCGTATTTACCCAATTTCATTTTAAATCCGCCTTTAAGCTCCGCGTTCAAGCTTTTATTTACGAATTTTAATTATTATTGGCCATCCTGTAATTAAATATTGTCACTGATAAACCTAACTGATACGCCGTCGCATTGACATAGTTAATTATACGGTAACGAAAAATGAAATTTTTTCGAATTTTACGACTATTAATAACAATAAAACAAAACAAAAATAATGTTTTAAATTAAACGGTGCGACGATGCACAAGTGTATCGTGACGTCTGTCGTGAAACAAGATACATCGTAATAAGCCCCAGGGAGAAATGATCTTTCATCGGCCATGCGCCATGCGCACATGCGCGTTCGTGCCATGACCATCGGGGAGATTATTATAGCACTCTCAATGGGTGACTATCAACGCATCGTCGAGTCACGTGATTCTCGAATCTCGACGGTCCAATTAAACGAGTACGAGTTGATAATTGACTTATTCCTTTCTTAACGAAAGAAGGAAATAAGAAAATTCATCCTTATTCTCAGGTCGGAAAACATATTTATTTTCATTAGAATTTTTCGTAATACTGTGTATACAACGTGTAAACGAATACGGTATAAATCATTACTATCTTTATTTATTTACTCGACACAAATATTTAATCGATAAACTCTTTACAAATATGTACAATAATATGTAACAAAATTCGACGATGTCATACGTACGAAATTAAAAATAAAGATACGTAGATAATAATAATAATAATAATAATGAGATGTTTAAAAAAAAAAACGGTATGAAAGAAGAAAAGAAAAAGCGAGTCGAAGCTCGAAATAGGAAAAATGAAAGTAATCGTAATAATGATGATAATAATAAGAGAGCCGTTTGATAAACGTTAGCACGGGTGGATGATGTCCGTTATCACACTTGGATTCATATAGAGCGTTCGTCGTTTGTGTACGATTACGAGCGAATCCGTTAATCTCATAAATTTTAATCTGGCTCTGGCTTCATCCACCGGGCATTTGTTGCGTATCGTGTCCAAATAATCACTTGTCATAAAGTTTAATAACCTTGTTTTGTTTTCTGTTTTTTTTGTTTTTTTGACAATATTATCCGGCGAGTGAGGAGTTATTCAGTAAGCCCGAAGTCCAACTTCCATTTCATTGTGCTGCTCTCCGCCACCGGGACCGGCTCCAGTCACGTGATGACCGTGATGAACATGATGGTGATGATGGTGATGATTGAGATGCGGAGGTTGAGCCGTACCGTTTCGATAGGCCCGTTGTTTTTCGTCGAACAATCGTAATCTGTCGTTGTAACAATTCAGTTGGGCTCTCAATTGAGCATCCTCGCGAGCGGCTGACTCTTCGTCGAATTCGAGACAACCGACACCGTCCAAACGCTGAAGATCGATCCATCCCCGACAAGTCACGCACACGCCGTTCATTATCAAATGCGATCTTAGGTGAACCTGAAACAGATACGGTTATCATTAATCCGTCTTCGGATTGTTTAACGAAATATAACGTTTTTTATTTAAGTTATTTCTGTATTAATGTAGGACCGGTTTAGTCTGTATTATAGCGAACTCGTGGATGTCGGTTCGAAGAGAGAAACACACACAGTAAAAAATAAAAAACAACACGCGCGGAGGATGTAGTGCGGTTTTGGCTTTGTTCGAGAGACTAACCGTCAAACGTGTAATTTTCTCTTTTCTCCGTCGGTCTCCGCCGAGGTTATTCTTCTTTCGCGCGGAAATAACCCGTAAGCAATCTCCGGCAATCTGCGTAATCGTCGGCGCGAAATAAGAATCGTCGGAAGATCGGTGCGGCTTCAGCCCGGGCTACGCTACGAAATTTAAATGGGAAGACGAAAAACAACGCGCATCCCGTTTAATGCGAGACCATTTGTTTACTTTGTTGCACCCTTGATACCATTCGACCGGTACGAACAACCAGTTAAAAACTTGCAACGTCTTTTTTTTAAATTTCATTATTGTATTTTATATTTCCCGTTCTACGTTGCAAATAGAAAGTTTTGGGAAACAAAATTAAATTTTACCAAAATAAAGTCAACGATAAGAAATAAGTGCCGACGAAGACGTGGCAAAACAAAACGATCCCGATAATTCGTGAGGTCTTCGTGGCACCGAACAGAATTTTTTTTTTCTTTCTCGCGTCCACTTAACGGTAGGTCTTTCCGATCACAAAAGGTCTCAGAGATGTTCTCGGGCGCCCCGGCTCGAATAGCCGTCGACACGCACCGGAACTTGGTTTCTTTTGGGTCGCGTGAGCGCGCCGGCCCATCCTCATTTGCCGACGGAAAGGACAAACGACGACGAACGCCGAACGCAGAGTCAACGAAATTCACAGTCAGGATGTATACGCTAAATTTTTAGTCCCCGAGCATTATATTTTTCGTCACGAGTAATGCAAGTCCGGTGAAACGAACGATCGACGGAAAGGTTCGAGAGGAAAGCCCCTCTTCCCAGACTCTTTCACATTATTTGAAAATGAAAACACGGTAATACAGAATATCGTAGTTGAATTTACCGTCGGCGGAACTGCTGAGGAATTAAATAGACATTTTATTGGATTATTTTGGGTGTACAGCTGGCGTTGAGGAAAAATGGGAAGGGAAAACGGGACTACGATTGCAACATCTTTCGAACAATACGGAACTCACGGTGGGACGCTCATTCGAATTATAATTGAACGGCAGGGCGCCACTGTAGAGAAATGGGGTACACGGAAAGACGAATAATATCTCAATTTCTACTACGGACACTCCAACTTAATCCTCGATGAAACGTTAAAAAAATTATTTGCATTGAAATGTAGAGAAAAACAATTATTTTCTTTCTTTACCCCGGGCTGGAACAATCGATTAAACGAACGCGAGACGTCCGTGACACACGCGCCTCATGCGAACTAGACGCGAGGCACGTAATGGGGATAAACGCATAGCTACGTATATATTTCAACGCGGGTATTACTCATCACTTCTCCAGTCATTTCTCTCTCGGACCACGCGTATGTACACATATATCGGTGCAAACGCGATCTTTCATATGACTAAATTCACCGTCAATTTACATGCCAAGTTATGCGCGGAATTACCTTTCTCTCACACACTTGAGTCATCGCATAACGATTGACCCTCGCTATGTTACGAAACCCAAGTGGCAATGAGCTTAGTTACGTCCGTTATTTACGTGACGTACGATAGACCGTTCAAAAAATTACCCTATATTTAAATTCGAGTGGCTCGAAAAAGTCAGAGAATTCGATTGAATTATTCGGCCAATCGAAATTTACAAAAGCAAGCATTGAGTATGGCAAGTAATGCAAAAATAATTTTCAATTTATTGTTAAATTAATCGATCATTGGCGTAAAATTTAGCCAGCGCGAACCTTGTTAAGACAATAAGTGACGGTAATAAGAGGGAAATGTGCATAAATACATTAAACGTGACCGTATAGGTAAGGGTCGCTGGGGCGATAAATATCGAGGCACGAGTGAACCAGATCCGGTGTGTTTCACTATGTCACTCGCAATTGTATTGTTTTTTTTTTTTCATTTTCTCCAAATGCAAATTAGTTAACGAAAGGGTTGAGCAGTACGGGACGTGGCGGAACGAGTTACAGTTTAAATATCGCCACGCATTATGACGATAATGGGTCACGCCCAGAACGAGTTGGTTTTTGCGCGTTTCTCGACGGCACCATGCTCGTGTACTTTCGCTCGGTTCGACACCGCGCGTGAGAACGTCACGAGGACATGTAGCCGCTAATAAACGCCCGATACGAAAGGGTTCCGTCGTTTCTGTCGTCAGAGTTATTAATTATCGTGTAAACCGGCGGGCCAACGACTCATACCCGGCGTTGATAGCCGTATTGTGCGTGAATAATCGTTTAAATTCGTCCATGTTGAAATGCATAACTCGACGCGTTTAAACAATAGCAGCGGCTTTGAAAGACAGAAGCAACCCGTTACGTTTCCACAGACTACCGGGCTATCTGTTGCTCATTTATTTGTTTATTTGTTTATTTGTTTATTTGTTTATTTATTTACCTATTTAGGTTATCTTTTTTTTCTCGATTGTTTACGATGGACGTGTTCATGCTCGTTTTAAAATCGATAAAATACTTCATGTGTGAAGCCCATTATTCCAGTTGTTCTTTTTTACTATTTAAAAACTTTTTTAAACAGTTTGTTCAACGTAAATGAGCTTCGAATACAATCACAACCAGAGTCTCCATTAATAATAGCATCAGCGACAATACCATTGCACGTAAGACGAATATTCGATGGACGTTTGTACACGTACATATGTATATGCATAAAGCGCAGTTGCAGAACCTCAAAGGCTTGTTCGGTAGGCGTAACCAGCCGCCTTTTTTCGGCGAGTCCGGTTCAGAGAGAAAAAAAAACGACATTCGTCATCGGGAGCAGCCAGGACGCGCCATAGGGTCAGCGAGAGAGGGGCCCCTCCGGTCGTTGCGACTTTGTCCTCGATGCTCGTCCGCACCGTCTGGGTCGAAAGCTTTGCCGGAAAACTATTGCAACCGAAGCGGCATGAAGTAGTAGCAAAAAGGATTTGCCGCTTTGACCCGTGCAAACCTATTATATCGACTACCATCGAGGCGAGTGGATAGAAACACCGTTTCTAACATCTCTCCAACGACGTTGAGTCACTCGAGTAATCGCAGAAATGGCCCGAGGGAGAGCGTTTATACCATTTGAAATAGTTTCGAAGAGTCAGACGGTGGAAGAGAAGACGAAAGAGAAATGCAGAAGACGAAAAGGGCAAAGAGAAAAACAGATGTCTCCCTTGGGACGTCTGGTGGCAAGATGAATAAGATTGTGTTACCATAAGTATCGCGTTCTCTTTATCCCAATAGAACTCGGATCTCACTCGACGGTACAAGTGCAACAACATTTTCTGAGATTTTTTTTGTTTTCAATTATTTGCAATGAAGAAGAGCACATGGTGACGATAGCGGAGGTGAATACGACGAGGTAGCTATGTCGATATGTCGACATCAGGGAGAGAACGCCGCCTCGGCCGCCACGTTATCCGAGTGGCGATCTCTTGTAATTATTCGGCGTTGCGGGGCGCACCGACAATGCTTGCCACGTGTTACGTACGTTCACAGTGCGCGTTCTCTCTATCTCCCCTCGTAAGGACATTTTAATCTAAAACAATGAGCACGAGCCACGGGGCACCGACGTTCCCGAAATGATTGAAGTTCCGATTGTCAATCCTGCGGTGCTCGTTATTTTCACTTCAGACTCGGAACCATTACTTCAACCAGCCAAGATTATTATTTTTTACCATATAAATTCATTTACTCGGATAACTCGTTCATCTTAAAAGTAAAAAAATTAATGTTTCCGCGGAAAAATACCCCGACTGCTGTGAGAAAGACCCGACCCGGAAATATATCTATCATTATTCACTTCTCCGGATGAAAAGTTTACTACTTAGGCTAGGCTTTACTCGGAAGCGCCACGTATCGGAGTGTTAATACGCCGGAATATGGCGTAATATTGAGTCACTCTTTCACTTGTGTCGTCGCTACGAGATTTTTATCATCGTACCTACCATGCTTTGTGCAATTTTATCTGAAACTGACTCATGGATAGTACATATGATTCAAAAATTCGTAACGTTGAAAAAGATCCGAAACATCATTGCGTCGAGGCAACGGGAAGGAAGTTTTTACGAAAGGGACATTTTGTGCCACCAGTAGTTTTTGAGAAATCACGGTGAAAAGAGGTCGTGAGCGGTCCAGCGGCATTCACAGCGCCGAGACGACGGAAATAAAATGTATCGTAAGCTCTCGGTCGTGGCTCGGACCACATCCCAGAAGCTTCGGACGCCGAATCCTTTAAGCTTCCGCTTGCGGCTGTAGGATGCAGGACCCTCGCGAGCTGGTTCGTTCGTTCGGGCTGAGGTATAGCCAGCACCGTGTGAGAGATTTACGACCCATTAAGCGCTAAATTTCTAGTCGCCGGGTCTGAGAGTGCATTTAGTCGAGGCTGAACGCGCGCGCGGTCCCCATTGCCGCCTTCGGCGCTTTAACTCCCTCTCAGTCCTTCGGAACTTCTAATTGTTCCAGTGTCACAAACATTAAGTGCACGCCCGAACGTTCCGAACGTGCCTACGACAGATGCTACTAAAATTGTCTCTGTATTACGTACAAGTATTAAATACAAATGATCGTTCGCGCCTCGGAACATATTTAAGTATTTTCTCATATATAACGTCGAAATTTATTATCGAAAGAGGCACCGATTTATATAGAAATTTAATTCTATTTGAGATTCAAGTACCTACCATCAAAGCGCACCGGAATTATTGACGGAACAATTATTTTGTTCAGGAACAAACAACATCGAAATTGGTGAGAAAGCGCATTGATGCTAATTCGGCAAGTCGGACGCTAGCAAAATGGCGGACCAACGACGCGAGATATCGATCGGAATGGCGACGGGAGGTCGAGGCGTGACTCCCGTCGGCTCGAATCGCGTTGGCGCGTACATGTGTATCAGTGCGAAAGTCCACTTTGGTTGCGCGCGTCGAACATAAAACGCCAAGGGAATGACGATTCCGCTGATTCTGCGCAATTCCCAGAGATCCCATAGCCACCCTGCCTGGCACTCCTCGACAGCGCGAACGTTTATAAACCACCCGAGTTTACTACGGAAAACTGGACACCGAGATAGTCGAATAACATTGAACAATATATCGAATCGATACCCCGGACGATCCCTCGGTCCGAAACCGAAAAAAAAAAAAAAAACGCAATTGCAGGCCAGGAAGAAAAAAAAATAAGAAAAAAGTGCCACCCGTGGAGATAGTACGAGAGCAAGACAGCGGGGTAGACCCGAGTCGTAAACGATGACGAGAGAGTGGACAAAAACAGCGATGCACCGGCATTCGTTCGGACATTCGTGTGACGAGTTCCGCCATCCGCCTCGTCGTAAGCATTACGTCGGCGACTCTCCAACTATTTCAAGTAAATTCCTGGAAGGTTCGCGTCTGACCAAACAGGGTGGGAAGGTCAATCTTCAATTTGTCACCCGGCCATTGAGAGTGACCCCGTCGGGACATCCTGGCCTGTGTCACGGATCTCGGTGCAACCGGAGACCTCCCGGGGTTCCGCAACTAAATTTACGCCGGTCCAACATTCTGCCGGCGAACGACCAACTAGCCGTACAAACGGTCTATCATCGGAACTATCGATCATCCCAATTAAGAGACCAGCTATTGTCAATCGTATGGACTTAACCTTTACGTTTATGACTTTGGGTCTCGCTCTCTCGGAATTTTATAGGAGTTAATGATGAAATTTTACGGGGGGGGTTTTTTTTTTTATCGGGATTATTGAAATGTGCTAAAAAGAGGCGGACCCTTCGTTGGGCGGTAACATGAATTATTGAAACATAACTTTTCGTAACAGAAAGGTAAATATGTGGGTGAAATAAATCGGCGTTCAACGGTTAGTTACTTTGTAAGGCTAATTAATCGAGTACAGCCGAGGTGGCCCTAATTCCGTCTTAATGTTGATTTTATTGCCGTTTTAATAGTTCACCAAGCCCCTCGGCCGAACCAAACAGAATAGTCATTGTTGATATTCCGGCTTACCTTGCCACGTTCTTTCTCAAAGTCGCACTGACTCGGTTTGCTGTCGTAATTACCAGCGGCTGGTCCGAAAGTCAGTTGAAGATTCGTTCCCATCGCTGCGAACGCAATTTCGGTGTGGCCCTCGCGGCAACCATCTTGAAAACGTCGTTGACGTTCTTCCAACGGTCGGTCTCGATAGCCGGTGTAACGGACCTGCCGACATTCATCAAATGTATCATGTATATGTATATTATTAACATTTTTTTCTTTCCCTCTTCGTATATATTTCCAAACAAATAGACGTTGATGCGATACACAAACCTCAGTAATTCGGTCTGATAATCATAGATGTTTTCTATTATTTTTCTTTCTTTTTTTTTTTTTTCTTTTTCCATCGGTCGATCTCGAACCATACGATTGTCGACGACCGAGAAACATGGTCGAGCGGAATGATCCGTGTAATATACCTTGGTATGAAAACAACTATACCGTTACAAAGCTACGACGAGCAAGCACGTTGTGAGATAATTCGTGACGAACGATCGCGCGGATGAAATATTTAATCGTTGTGAATAAAATCGGTAAGCTATTGACATATTCGCATTTGAGATCATTCGTTTGAAGTTATAGTTTAACGGAGTCGGTAGGTAACATAATTTTTTTTCTCAGAGAAAAAGGCGTTTGGAATAAAAGTTATTTGACTCACCTCGCATTCGCGACTCAATCTCCTGAAGAGTTCGTCATTTTCAAACTTCGACTTTTGATCGGGGACTACGCGTGGCATCTTGAAGACGAGCCTCGGTCGCGGTTGTTGATAAAGCCCCATACCGTCGAACGGATGGACCCCGATATCGCTCATTGGATGCATCATTTTTCAATTGATTATCGTAAACAAACAGTTTCAACGAAACACTCACGGATTGTCAAATTATTTGTAAAAAGCGAATCGATCATACAGTCTCACACGGTTCAATGTGCGAACAAAGACGATCGACGAGGAAAAAAAAACGGTAGAAGCTTCGACGTTAGCCACGCGCCAAAGAACCTCACAGTGCGACGACTCTGCGAAGACTAACTCATCCGACTCATCGGGATTTCGTTCCCGGGGGAAAAACGCTAGGTTCCGATGAGGTTCGGTCATTGCTCCGCCTATCTACAAGCCCCTCCCACTCCCCACTCGGCCTAAGCTCGACGGAAGCTCCGCCGAAGCTCGGGATTCCACATGGGGTTGCGTCGTACCGATTATAACAACACGGTATACCTTCCGCATCGCACCACCGCCGAAATTCTAACGCGCGGCGAGGTTCATTTTTCATAGCGCCGACTCGGACGGACTCGGTTATGTGCGAGATAGTCGTTCAAACTTACATGTATTTTCCAATTGTTGTCTTTATCAGAAGACTCAACCAAGTTCCGTATGTATCTTACCTGTAGTGGCAAATACACGCTGGTATGGACGCTATTTATACCCTCTGCCAAATGCTGGAAACCCTACCGAGTCGTCGTGACACTTTCAAGATTGATGTCATACCATGTACATTAGGCTGTGTCGTGAATAAGAACATTTCACATCACTCTCCAGATTTCAAGTATAGATGCTACAAAAACACCCCTGTCAAATCTACAATCCAATCGCACCATTCTAAGAGGTTCCGCATCGAAGTATATACATTTTGCCTTTGATTAACATGTCATAAAATTATTTTTCCAGTTAAAATCGATTTTATCGGCAAATATAAATATTCGGAGATCGAAACCGAGTGCGATATATCACATCACGTTCCCTTGAAGTAGAAAAAATGAGTAGATAATCCGATGACATTTTTTGTATCAAAAACGATAATTAAGAAAGTCGAAAGTTTAAATTTGCAAGTTGCTCCCCCAGAATTGAAGATATTGTGACAATCTTATTCGTGAGGAAATTATCTATATCAACTTTGGCTTTCTCATAGAGGACTCACAATATCTTCAATTTTGGGGGAGCAGCTTGCAAATTTTAACTTCCAGCTTTCTTGAATTCTGAGGAAGCGATTTGCAACTTTCAACTTGCAGCTTGTTTCCCATGTAACGTACGTTTCCGGTTAATTCATATTCTATATAAGTAGCGAGTTCGGGTTCGATTGGTCGAAGCTGTCGTGAGCTCGAGCGAAACGTGTCACTTTATCGAAAAATTCCAAGTCTTATAAAATTCGATCCCCCCAACCGATCTCCACGAAATTTTATACACAGTACAGTTAAATGATGCTTTCAACATGTAGCGAATTCGGGGTTCAATCTGTCGAAGCTGTCGTAAGTTAGCACAAAACGTAAATTTTTCGGAAAATTCAAAATCCTGTCAAATCTGAACTTCTCGATGGATTTGGCCCAAATGCAATACCAATCAATCCTGGGTACAAACCTATTTGTGAAGAACTATTTAGACGAATATCTCAAAATTCGCGATCGCTATCATAACGAAAATCATAGCCAAAACAGAGATTGTACAGCTGCACATGCCTGCAAAATTTGAGGGCTGTAGGTAAAACCGTTCCCGAGTTATACACTTTAAATGTTGGGACTCCATTACACACACACACACACACACACACACACACACACACACACACACACACACACACACACACACACACACACACACACACACACACACACACACACACACACACACACACACACACACACACACACACACACACACACACACACACACACACACACACACATCCGGACATTTTGTCCAAATGTGTTTCCTCGACGTTTTGGCACATGCTGAACGTAATGACATAAAGATCTCGGAAAAAAAATGTTCACCATAACATAGCTTCCTCTATGAGGAACCAAAATGTTTTTTAATTCGTAAGAACGATCACGGAATGGACTTGTAATTTCCAATTGGAGGCAAATCGAGCAGATGGGTAAAAAAAGTGATAAAGACAACTAATTCTCGGATTAATAATAATTTAACGGAAATAACAATCTATTAATATTCAAATATGAACCTAGATACCGCTTAGAATCGTCCGATTGGGGTTAAATTTAGACAGGGTCGTTGTTATAGAATCTACTTCAAATCACAAGAGTGACGTAGACATTCCTTTTACGACACATTCTACTGAACATATAACGTACATATAATAACACGGCCGGGCAGATCCCTCGGGGCAATACGTGCATCGAGTGCGGCCATAGTAGATAATTTTGTTGAGACAATATACCCTCAGGACGCCAACGGTTCATCTTCAATACTCATTATCATACGCATTATCGTTTATTTAAGGGGGAGAGTACGGCCGTTTCCGTGGCGTCCCGATATGATGGCTGGTAGAAATATGTTATACAGAACACTCCTCCGAGTAATATCATGTGTATGTTGAGCGCGGAAAACCATTTTCTATAATGTTCTAAGCTCGTTGAAAAGATTTCTCGCCGTGAAGAAGTAGGGGATGAGGGAGATTGTAATTGGGAAACACCAATTATGTATTTTTGACTGTAGCTACCACGGAATTCGCAATATCAGTTGAGAAAGTTATTGAGGGGTATTATTGACGCCAGCAAAGCTGTATTAAACTATTCGGCCACTAAACTAAACAAAACATAACCCTCACCAACCCCTCGAGAACAATTTTAAGTTGTTAAGAAATTCGTTGTTTAGAACATTTTGAGCATTTATTCGAAATAATGCATACACACACACTCATGTGCCATATTATTTTCGCTTATTTGGCAAGGTTTTACGAATTTTGTGTTTTATGAAAAAGTACATCAGATTTTTTTCTATGCACAAAAAAGGTTTCGTTTCATTCGGATTTTGGATGCGAACAAATTCGAAACCTCGAAAACTAAGTGAGATATCGAAATTTTTAACTCCTAATTTTAGGTTTCTTCCGGGATGTTCTATATAATAAGAAACCATTCTCAGATCCACGGTTCCACGAAAACCGTGCTCTCTTCCTTTTATTTATCATCTCTTGTATTTTCACATTTTGAGCTAATATATTATGATAATTGTTTTTTTGTTTCATCATTTATCGTGGCAGCGAGTCGAGCTGAGCATTTATAATCCGTGGAATGGCCGTTGTTAGTTTTTCTGAAATTTGCGAAAATACGAAGATGCCGGTACGGTTCCGATGACCATCGAAGAAATAAAACAATAAAATAGGAATAAGCCGAACGAAATAACCCGAAAGGAATAAATGAAAAAAAACGGGGGACGACCGTTCGGTGGTATATAAGACCGTCGTCTTGTCGTCGATGAGGGTCAAATAACTATTTTAAAGCAACTAAATTGTCGTCGCATCGTCCACGTCATTCGGACGGACGGTTTTGTTCGGTAAACCCAACGGTTCAAAACCATAATTCGGTGTTACAATGTGCGGTACAGCCGACGAACCATCGTTCGGTCTTATTTCTTGCTTTGCGGCGACGTTATTCCGACATATAAAACGATAAACCATATCTGTTTATCTGGTGATGTGGCGTATTCATTGAATTTTTGCAAATGTTCATTTACGTGTGGTGAAAAACAATTGTACGAAATAGCACCTAACTTCGACGTTGTTCTTTACACGTTATATGTGATTCTTCGAAACGAATTTAACGCGATGTCGCTAATATCAAACCTCCATTTATCCCTAATATTATTTTGATATTAATAGTAAATAATTGTTTGCTCGTAAGTAATTTTTTCGATAACGAATGAATGAAGCATTAATTTACCGGTCTATACGAACAAATAAATGAAATATTGCAATGATGGTTCTAATAATTATATACGAACTACGCCAAATACTTTATCTCAACGTTTTTTTTTTTTTTTTTCATTAGCTACAAAGCAACATATTCGTCTCGTTTGAATAATTGTCCGGTACAGCCTGTGATGCTGCGACAAAGCTGATAGAGATATACGTCTCCGTGTCGTCGAAGAATGCTGATGGAAGAGCGATAGTCATCTCCGCCTCGCGAGAATTTCAATTGGCTCGAGTGTCCGACCAATCGCAGGCTTCCGATCCACCCCTGCCCCAACAATAATTCACCCCATCCCACTATAAACTATGCAATGTATGCTATATGCTACACCCTACATACTCATGTACTACGACTACTACGATACGAACAACGTACGCTCACGGTCCTCCTCTCGACCGGCTTGTCACCGATACAGCACAGCCTTGGCCTCATAATCGTTTTGATCAATTTAATATGCTGTAACTCTATCTTTTCACAACGGAACTGTATAATTAAATAGTTCTGGCTATTTCTTAATATATGGCGCTCCCGTTTTACATTAAAAACACAGTTTATAAATTATTTTTCGAAATTAACCACCGTGTATCAATAGTAAATGTGCGACGCATATGGGATAGTTTGAAAATTCAAATAGCTCGGCACTCTTGCGATGCGACGGGTTGCCAGAGCAACCGAGAAGTACCGGCGATCGATACACCTTTTCGGACCATGTACGCAGACGTGTATACCCCAAACGGTTTCAACGTCGCTACGGACTAAACAAAACCCGTTCGCTCAATTCACAACACCTAATCTCGTAATAGTTATTGGAAATAATATCAAATAAATTACTCCCACCAATGTGATGAGCAAGCTTCTTTTCGTCTAACGTAATAAGAAGGGTTAAAAAACGATACTTTGTGCGATTGGAATTATAATTTGGTGGGTATAACGGAGCCACGGTTTGGACACGGTAGCCGAATCAACAACGCCGCTCCCGACCGGCCAAATTACATTGATCAATTGCCATTCTATAAATCATGTCATCCAACCGGATTATTCGATCTGCCGGGCACCTTACTCAATATGAATCTGCGGAAAAACGGAATTACGAACGTCATCGAGCGAGAGTGAGTACACGATACGGTTGAATATTGAATTCATATAACTTGGTCACTTAATTACTATATACTTTCACAAAATACATTTCTCGTTTTCCAATCCAACCAAAGGTCAGAGAAGCTACTCCAACTGTTGACATGAAACCGCCGCGATCTCGACCCCATGTTATTTACGACGCCAAGAGGTCGCAACTTCAGCGCGAACGACAGCAAGTCATATCCAGAGAAAATTTTATTTTGTTGAAAAATCTTCGCGACATAATGCATAGACGTGCGAGTACTAACGGCGACAGTCTTGCTAAACAAAAGTCAAAGTGCATCAGAACATGTTGAAAATGATTTTATACAGATCCCGTGACGCCGTGTCCAATTAATCAATCACGAGTCAACATTTTTTATTTAATTTTTAATAAACTTTTCAATAATGTGTATTTATAGTTGAACAATAAATCAATGTCTTATTAAATTAAAATGAAACAAAATAATTTTTCTGACGGTGGAGGTATTCTTTTTTTTTCTTTCGTTCCTTCTGATTCCTTCGAATAAGCACTCAAGTGCTTCGAGCCTTCGAGCGCCATCTACCAGTGTCCGAATTTCTCTATTCGCTCCGAGGGTGAAAACACATGTTTAAACCACCGTGACTCCATCTATAAGCAAGGTTGAAAGAAACAACCTGGAAGGTGAAATTATAGCACTGTTTGAGAATTCTTTGTAGTAATATGCCGTATAAACAAATATGAATTAATTAATTATTCCCGAGGCGTATCATGCTGTATCATATGTGGCGAGAAAACTCTTCAGCGTCGATAAGTATTGCGATGTGTCGATATTGTAGATTTCGGCCGTGTACGTGTATGGATTATTATTTGATCGAATAATTTTACCCAAACAGCAGCAGCAGTACCACGTTAGTTCTCGCCGTCTCCGTGAACGAAACGAAATGGTCGGTAAAAGAAAATGTGCAATCGTTCTCGTCCCTCTCTCGAACGAAAATTCGACAAAAACAGGAATGGCCAACCCCAATGAATAACAATAAACCATTTGTTACGCGGTAAATTTTTAAAAATTCATTTAATATATCAATTTACTTATAACAATAAACAGTGGAGGATTATTTAATTTTGTCATCGCAACGCTCTCCGAGTCACGAAGGAATAATAATATAATTAGTACAAAGATATACTCGTATATATTTGTAATCCGTTTAAATATTTCCATAAAATAACGTAGAGAGCAATCACAATTTGTAATCGTCGCCCGGCCAAACAATCGTTTCGATCCACTCGAGATAGTGGGAAACTCGGGTATAAACACCTGGATTATTAGGAGTGGCGCATAATCTGCCGAAGCTCGTGACACCAATAATATTGTACACACAGCCGTTTGGGTGAAGATGTTGAAGCGGACCCCCTGAATCACCTCCACAAGTGTCCTTCTTCCATCCTCCGGTGGAGTCTCCCGCGCATAGCATACTCGGTACTACACCGTTTGGTACGGAACTCGTTGAATTAATGAGAAACGAGCAACGGACATTGTCAACAATTTCAAGTTTAGCCTTTAACAATATATCGCTTGGTTCGCCGTTTAGCTCTCTCGAGCCCCATCCGGTGACCCAAGCTTGCGTCGGTGCCTTGCCGAATTGAGTATCGAGACACGCGGGTTTTATTTCGGCGCTGAATCTTACCGCTATCGATAGCTTTAACAGAGCAATGTCCGCGTACATCCTCGGAGGTACGTACCCCGGATGTCTTTCTATTACGTCGATCGTTATCAATCGTCCCGAGGTTTCGTTGCTCAACCGATCGGCCCCTAGCCGTACAACCACGGGGTTTCCCATGGTACCGTGATGGGTGCAATGACCAGCCGTTAAAACCCAACGTTCGGACACGAGGCTGCCACCGCAGTGATAAACGATCGTTCGACGGTCTCGAAGTTGCCATCCTATGGCTGCCATGTGAGGAAATTCTCTTGTTTGTCCAATTTCACCGCCGGAAATTAATGGATTTGTTGAAAGAATTGTACAATTCAATGAAATCGGTATTGGGCTCGATTCACTCAGTGGTAACATCCAAACTATTTTCCGACCATATTCCTCGCACTTTTTCCACGATTTATCTCCAACTTTTCGATGCCCGATAACTTTAACGCCTCGTTGATCTCGTTGAACCATGTTTTCTTGGTTTGCTGACGTATGAAAATTACTCATTCTGTCTTCCATCACGGCCGAATTGTTCACTACTATTGCTGCAACAATCGCCACTGATAAATAACTCAACAACGTAAACGTGGTGATAGGCCACATTTTTCAATCGTCTTTGATGATTATTATTAATATTATTATTTTTCTCGATTACGAAACAAGATTATTCCAGTTGTTTGAGTTTGTTCTCGCGACCGCGCTGTATTTTTCTCTTTATTTCGATTGTCCGTTTTAGAGCAACGCTCACCGGCACTTGCCGATTCAATTTCAAATAGCAATCGTCAACTGTCATCGCAGGCATCGGCTACCGGCTACCACGGTTTCATCTACAGCCCTACCGCACATAACTTTTCAATCTCCCCGCTCCCGCTGTTACTTCAGTCGCACCGTCGGTCACACCCGTATGCCGTGATCGTCACTGTTCGACGTCTAACCGCCGAAAAATTTTGCTTCAAACAATACAGTGGCTATGGAAAATTATAATAAACGAAAATATCTCGTCGAATATATGGGATAAGGGAAACATTTATTAGCCGTACGTGCACATGAAAATATATAACTTTCAATAAAATCTCATCACGACGTAAAATATACTGTACATAACATAACGATTAAACATAACATTTTACTTTGTCGCTCATTAAACGTATGATAAATTAATCTTTTTAACATTTTAACCTATAAATTCATCAATTATTTTAACAACAGTCAACATCCATTGCCGAATTTTATCTCTTAACAACAAGTATTCCCGTTCGATAGATAGAACTTTAAAAAGTATAAAATTTTAATTTTTCATCAACACTTGACTATATACTACACCGATTGTATACCATCGTTTCTGCTATACCATCCCCGCCAATGAAAATGATCTTTAGCGATCGATAGTTTACAGCAACTCACCCGTCGGTGCGAACGCGTATGCGATTATACGCTCTGCTGTATGCCGACATCCCTCTACTTATCCCACATAATCCGTCGTTTGTTTATTATTTTACATCTATAATAATTTTACCAGCGACTGAGGCTTTATAGAAAACAGCGATAGTACGGCAGTAATTACCTTAAAATAATTCAATTATGCCGTGGAGAATTGTGATAGAGAACAGACGGAGTTTCGTTGCGGTAATTGTTGGCCCTGAAAACGACCGTTTCGTTATTAAATTTCGTTTACGCTTTCTTCTCAGTTTTCTTAGGGAGAAGGACAGTCTGAATATTCGGCAGGACTCCACCCTGAGCTTATGTCACGCCTGAAAGCAACTTGTTCAACTCTTCGTCATTGCGGATAGTCAGTTGAAGATGACGAGGGATGATCCTGGTTTTTTTGTTATCACGAGCCGCATTACCAGCCAACTCGAGAACTTCCGCGGCCAGGTATTCCATTACCGCAGCGAGATAAACCGGAGCACCGGCACCAACTCTTTCGGCGTTATTTCCTTTACGGAGAAGTCGGTAAATTCTTCCAACCGGAAACTTGAGTCCCGCACGGTTAGACCGGGTCTTTGACTTTCCCTTTTCTTTTCCACCTTTGCCACGAACAGACATATTGGTTTAAGTTAAATTTAATTAACTCGTTGATACCAGAAGGATGGCTCGAAACCGTGTGCATAAATTGTGCGGTTTGCTTAGTCGTAACAATCGTCGTCCGACCGTCGCACCAATCCTGTTGCAAAATTCTTCCGATGCTTTTTCTCATGACCCCTCATTGGATAGGTGGTGGGTAAGGTCGACGTTGCCCCCACTCTGTCACTCCATCTTATTGGACCGCCGGTCGGCACGCGTTCCCTTATATATTAACACGGAAAACGATGTGTGGTCATTCGACTTTTCGATTCCATCCGTGTTCGATTTTTACGAAATACAAGTCATCCGTTCCTATTAGCATGCCACCAAAAACTAGTGGCAAAGCCGTAAAAAGGGCCGGCAAGGCCCGGAAGAATATCACGAAGGCCGATAAGAAAAAAAAAGCGTAAGAGGAAGGAGAACAACGCAATTTACATCTATAAAATACTGAAACAGGTCCATCCTGATACCGATGTCTCGAGCAAAGCCATGAGCATTATGAATAGCTTCGTAAACGACATCTTCGAACGTATCGCCAACTGAGGCTTCCAGGCTCGCGCGCAACAACAAACGATCCACCATAACATCTCGCGATATCGAGACTGCGGTCAGGCTTTTCCTACCGGGTGAGCTCGCCCAACACGCCATTAGTGAAGGAACCAAGGCTGTTACCAAATATACGAGTTCCAAATAACCATCACCATCACGGCACCTCGAAAACCCATCGGCCCTTCTTAGGGCCAACAAAAACATTGAAAATGTTAAACCTTTTTCCGTCAACTTGGAGCCTGAACTTTGTGCTCGAACCTTGCGATGGAGGTGATATCCGGTAATACGGAAAATTCTTATCGAACATAATCGCGTATACAATTTGAGGAAAATCCGGTCACGCTTGTTGTCGAAATAATATTTAATTCTGATTATAAGAAGCTAATAATATAATACTTGGTGTTTAATAAAACACTTCTAGCCATATGCGGACATTTTTAAACTGGCATCTCCGCTCCGTCCATTCCGCGCTATCAAGGTATTCGTCGTATTCGTCAAACGCGTTTATCAGCTGGAGCATCGGTCACTGCGCATGATCACATTTACGTTTTACGAGGACACACGCTCATAGGCTCATGAAACGACAGTTGATCCGCTGCTTCGAAAGAGTGACGCCGGTCAAGCCGCACGCCGGTGGTATTACAGGTTACGGTACCGTGTCTGCCTCCATTCGTCCGCCTACCGTTGTCGCTACACGTGTCTCATCTATATCCAATATATTTTACAAATAATAACGTCATAATGCCTGGAAAGCCCGAGTACAAAGTTGGTAAGTCGAGTTAATTGACACATGGGTTATATTTTACTTTTGCGGGGATAAAAATCCGAGGAAATAGTCCACGCCATCTTTTTCCCAAGAACCGCACGTGGCTACGTAAAACACGATGCCGGATTTCTATCTTATAATTTAAAAAATTATTTTAACGGCGGGTTGGAGAATAAGATATCGGTAATTTAAAAAATGGCCCGGTTGAATTTTCAGCTAATCTGTCGTTGGCGGAATGGGGCCGAAAAGAGATAACAATGGCTGAAAACGAGATGCCGGGATTAATGGCGATTCGCAAAAAATACGGAGCTCAAAAAATTCTCAAAGGAGCTCGTATAGCCGGTTGCTTACACATGACGGTACAAACGGCCGTACTCATCGAAACGCTGACGAGTCTCGGTGCAGAGGTGAAAATAATAACCGTTTAAAAACCGAGCGAAACTATTCCCCATTATAATGATAATACAACATTGACCTCGTCGCATAATGATATTTTAGTCGTATCGTTGGGTGTAAAACGGTAAGGTTATCGGCGACGATGACCCAAAACTTTCGCAACAATATTAGTGACGATTCTTCAAAGACGATATAATAACATGGGCGAATGGGCTAATAAAGAGAGTCGTTGCGAGATCTCGGTCGCTATGTTGGATCTGTATGGGATAAATAATAATGAGGTTTATACGATAGGTTCAATGGTCATCGTGCAACATATTCAGTACTCAGGATCATGCCGCGGCAGCGATTGCAAAAACGGGCGTTCCGGTTTACGCGTGGAAAGGCGAAACCGACGAGGAGTATCTATGGTGCATCGAGCAGACGCTTGTCTTTAAAAATGGGAAACCGCTCAATTTGATTCTGGACGACGGAGGTGACCTTACCAATCTCGTTCATACGAAATTTCCGGAATATCTCAAAGAGTGCCGCGGCGTATCGGAGGAAACAACAACCGGAGTGCACAATCTGTACCGCATGGTCAAGGACGGTACCCTCAAAATTCCGGCCATCAATGTCAACGATTCGGTCACCAAGGTACTACTATTTTGATTTTTAAATTAAATTTTACCGTTAATTTATCGCGGATACGGGAATAGCATGAAAAAAATAATGCAACATTTTTGTTTCGTAGAGCAAATTTGACAATCTTTATGGATGCCGAGAATCACTGATCGACGGAATAAAACGGGCGACTGACGTGATGATCGCCGGTAAAGTATGCGTCGTCGCTGGATACGGTGACGTGGGAAAAGGTTGCGCCCAGAGTCTCCGAGCTCTCGGTGGACGAGTCATCGTCACGGAAATCGATCCCATTAATGCTTTACAAGCGGCCATGGAGGGTTACGAAGTCACAACGATGGATGAAGCTTCTCACAAGGGTCAAATATATGTAACGACAACCGGATGCAAAGACATTATTCTAAGTTCTCACTTTGAGGCCATGCCAAACGACGCTATAGTATGTAACATTGGTCATTTTGATTGCGAAATTAAAGTTTCGTGGTTGGAGAAGAATGCCGTGGAGAAAATCAACATCAAGCCTCAGGTCGATCGTTTCAAGTTGAACAACGGAAGGTGCGTTTATACGTTTATACGTGTGCGTGTGCGTGTTCACCAAAATTCATCAAAATTAAATCGATTATTTATTTAAAAAATTTTAATCAATCGACTCAGGCACGTTATTCTTTTGGCGGAGGGCCGATTGGTTAATCTGGGATGCGCCACTGGCCACTCCAGTTTCGTTATGAGCAGTTCATTCACCAATCAAGTTCTCGCTCAAATCGAATTGTGGACCAAATTCGAATCTTATTCGCTCAACGTTCACATGCTACCCAAAAAAGTACGGTTTGGATCGCGTATATGACGATATTTCCTCTCACTTAAAAATCTAAATTACCCCAATATATCGTTTTATTATTATCTTTCGTTATAGTTGGACGAGGAAGTTGCTGCTCTGCATTTGGATCATCTGGGAGTTAAATTAACCAAACTAACTCCGGAACAAGCGAAATATCTCGATATACCGGTCAACGGTCCTTTTAAGCCAAGCCACTACAGATACTGATACTGATGCGGCCCCTCATTAAAATATCACAGTAGCACAAACGACTCAATCATTTTCCCCGAAATAAATTAAAAAAATCATTTGTTTTAAACAAAAAACATTCCGTATTTTTGTTACAAATAACCGAATGGTTGATGGATCAATGTTGTCTCGGGAACATGGAAAAAACGAAAATCGGTAAATAAATACCTCAAACGCGACACCAGCTCAAGTCATACAATTCAATAATCATTGACATGATATTAACAGTGATTGTTAATATTTTTCTTTTGTAACGTATCTCAGCTTTCCTTATCGCAATATGTCTCGTAATATGTTCCGTACGACGCGTGCGGCGATAACAACCGTTGTAGAATGTTATTACATTACGTTACTCGTCCCGTACCGCACTTTAATTATTATTATTATTTTCTTCTCTATATTTTTTCTCGCGTATTGAATTTCGACGATGGATTAATATAATTGCTGTTTGTTAAAAACTATACAGACAGATAAAAGTCTGGGAGAAAGAGTAGACGTTCGTATCGGCGGTATAAAAAATTCTTTACAATGTCGGGTAAATGTAGAAAATTTGAGGAATCGAAATGTCAATGTGATAATGACATATTGTGGAAGCGAAAAGTTCAACAAAACCGTGGTTGGACTTACGAGACGACGAACATTCCTAACGAAATAATATATTGGTAATATGTTAAACGTTTGCCCTCTGATCGTAGTATAAGACTTCTGAGCGATATGTCGTTTATCCATATATCGAGGTACAGTAGTCTTATTCACATCTTCAGAAGTGTACTGCTCTCCTGCAGACAGCAACAGCCACAACCGGTTGGACACAGAGTTTGAGTGGTGAACCACATCGCCAGATGATTCGTGTGTCCCCCGTGGCCACAAACTATACAAAAGTTACTCGGTCCTAAAACAATGATTATGTTTCTTTATTGTAGACGGATATTATTATCGAGAACAAAGATTAAACAAAAGTATCTCACCTCTGACCGAAATGTGACAAATTGTGCACTGGAAAGTCAATTTTTTACAGGTCGCACACTGTGGACCCCGACTGGATTTTCCACACGTGTGGCAATCGCTCTGAAATTCAACGTCTTTGTGGCTTTCGTGATGAGTCGCGGTCACGTGCTTTAAAACTTGAGCTCGGGCGTCGAGCAATCGCCATCGGTGTAGAACTTCCGCATACGCTTTTTTATATCCATCGTACAGTACCGTGTATTTATCGTCGAGTAATCTGTCTCATTAAATGTGGAATCGAAGAAGAACATTATGCAATGCTTCACTTTGCTGTCGAATAACGAGGTGAAGTTTAATTAAACTCGTGAATTTTTACCTCACGTTTCTTCCGGTATCGACGATCGTATCGGCAACTATTTTCAGATCGTCCAAAGATTCGGACCACGAGTTAGAACGATGCTGTTTGAGATTTTGAAAGTTCCATCCTTCGAGACTCGTATCGGCCGGATGTATCGTATGATACGGTGAACTTCCAGGCTGAAATTCACAAAGACGCATCGTTGGCTTCGAATCGTTTGTTTTTTAATAATTACACGTAACTCGGTGTTTATTGGCAGATTATCCGTTACGTTGAAAATTCATCGATTTATCTTAACTCCAATACTCGATAATATTCCATAATCGACTTAATGATTTCTCTTGAAACATCGATTATTAAAGTATCCGTGAAATGGCTTTTCGTCGATTCTCCATGCAGCGTTGTCGATCGACACTTTCCATTAAAAATAAAAACGTAATAAAACGTTTGATAAATTCTATTACACGCAGCTGAGACAATTACGATGAGAAAGCGTGAAAGGTGCTGTAAAATGTCGAAAACCATTGATCGGTCACGACGGAGCGACCCTGAGAACCAATCGGCGTGAGGACCACTGTGCAACATAATGAAATAAAAAATATAAAAATTTTATGTTAAACGCACAATTGCCTTACCTTGGACCATGATTTTCCCGTGAAAAGCCTCTACAACAAAGACAGCAATAATCGTACATAAGTCAACGGAGCGATGTCAACGAGCTTTTGATAATAATGCAGTGTGGGGCAAAAGCACCGATTAATCTGGTTAAGTACTTAAATTAATTGTCGATATAATAGATAACCTACTTGCACTCGGAACTGTATCGTTGACTTTGCCAACGATATGACATGAGATTAAATGATAAATAAATGAAAATTTCACTCATCCTTCCCATTGCTCGATTAACGTAAATGATAAAAATATTTTTCACTTATGGTTACGCGAGGGAGTGTCGGATTATTACATTACTTAACATATGGTTGTTGGGATACTCGCTCGGGGAATAATGTATTTACGAATATCGGTATTTATGAATCCCGAGACACGCATATCTCGAGACTCCGCTATCGTATATCCGTACGACGAATGTATGACGATGAGCCAATAGATTAATTTTCTTTAGACCGTGTAACGCCATTGAATTTATTTTAAAATAATAAATAAAAATAAAACTTACGCTAACGTTAACGGATTTACTGAGCATTCTCGATTGGCCGACATCCGGATTTTCCGAGCGATAACTGAAGACACAGCTGAGCATAGTTGCCATTTGAATATCGGACTGACTCGCGTAATGTTGAATTCTTAAAGAAAACGAGAAAACGAGAAAACGAGAAAACGAGGTCGATACAACGATGATTAAATAAAAAATTTCATTTGGTTCGAGTGTTTTAACGAAACTCACAGTGAATGAATCAAATTTTGTCCAAACGGATGGAGAGCCCACGGAGCATCCAAGTCCAGGGCCTGATTGTGATGATTATGCGTCGTGATTGCCAAAGGGTGAGATATAACGAGCGCTGCTAAACACCAAGCTTTAACCAAATCCGATCGTTCCAACGTCGCAGCGACATTCGCATTGTACTGGCACATTGCGGGAATATCGGTGATATTTATTCTAAATAATATTATTTAATAATTAGTCGATTAAATTCGAATTATTTACTTATTCGTTTTAATGATCAATCACTGCTCACACGTATTTTTCCGCAAGCTCTTTGCTGACGAAGAACAACGAGGATGCGTCGTATATTCTCACCAGAGAGTAGTGATTTTTATAACACCCTCGACCGTGAGATCGATTTGATCCATGAAGATTTTTTCGCAAACCTTTCTGTGCGACATGAAAGAGCTCATTTTGACTTGATCATTCGAAATAATAAAAGAATCTCGTTTTCCAATAGTAACTTACCCTGTCTTGGAAGTAAAACGAACTGACGGATAACGTATCACCCGAGTGAACGTAGGAACTTGGATAGATATTCATAAAAGGTGAAGAAACGCCATTTACGTTGCCAGTTCCGAGGGCCGACAGAGCTCTCGGTGTCGCTCCTTCGGGTTTTATCGATGATCGTCTTGCTTGAGAAGAACGACCGAAACATACGAGAATACCTGAAAATTAAATCGTTATTGGCTAATGGTTCGTCATTTTTATCAATCTTAACCATATATTAAAACAAAAAAAAGTTAATTATTTTTAAATATAATAAACATATTTATTTTTTGTCATACGTACCGACACAGCTAAACTTGGCCCCGGACGTTCGTGGAAATGGTATATAAGTATCCTGATAATTTGTACATATGCTTGTCGAATTCAAGAAATCCTCGTTTCTCTGTATGTGATAACCCAAATGCGTCGGTTCGGATTCGTCTTTTGCGCACGTCTATCGCGTTTTTATTTTAACAACACATCAATTTATTTCGGAATTCGATTAATCGTAACGATTTAATTTCAATCCATGTAACTAGTATTATTTATTACCTGTTCGAGCGTTATTATGAGCTGACGCAAACACGGTTCGAGACACGATCGATTTTTTTTAACACGCTGTTGCGCCGTTTGTTTGAGAACTTTCAACAATTTGGCCATGGTTGCATTGTCAACCGTAGTGCCAGGACAAAATTGAAAAGTCGGTTGCGCGCTACAAGGATAATTTCCCGGAAAATTAACTTTCAATATTACGTTGTAATTGTTGTTACACGCCGTGACCGTGCAGCTTCTCTCCAAAGCATCCATCGCGTTTACCTTACGATAAAATTTATTCAATAACTCCTTTAATAAACACTCTTTTTCATTCGAGGCAATATTATATTTTACCTCTATATTTGGTATATTCATGTTTATCAGAGAAAATTCTTGTTGTAGCGTCTTTGGTTGCGTAGGCGATGGCACTTGCTGCTCATTCGCAGGGAGAGCATTGACCTCGTGCTCTATCATAGGCCCATCGAGCTTCATTGTCGCGCAATTAATATCCGGCTCGTTTTGCGAATCGTTAAGTTGCATCTGTTGTCCCGATCGCAAGCTTTCTGTTTAAACGAAATATTGTCATTTCGTTGATCCAAAAGTTTTATGTTCTTTCGAGTTTGTACGAATGTTGTATAAACAAATCGTTTCATCATTCATCGAACTATCTCAGATGCAGCGACTTACTCATATTCGCGTCTTCGGAGTATTGCGTGTAAACGGAAGTCGTATCATCCATGTCGTGGCCGCACAACTAAAAAAAAACAAAAAAACGCTCGGAAAGTTCTTTCATGTTTTTTAATTTTAAGAAAAATAATAAAATTTCTATATATATATATATTTTGAAGGTTTTTTTACCTTTTTGAGGAAAGGATCTATCTTGAATATCCTTAAACACTGATCTTTCGACCACGTGATCAACTCATAATCGTTTATATCTGTTAACAGAGTTTCAATTATTTTTTGATAAAATAATAAATTTGTGTCTGAAGATCGAGCGATAATTTGAGCGAACCGTCGTGAAAAATTTACCGGTTTTCGGATATCGCCACTGAAATTCGAGAACAACATCCGTATGTCCGACGAATGTATAAATGGGAGCGTTGAGATTCGACGTGTTCCACAGGAGGAGACTGTTCTCACCGCGACGCAATTGCGGCACTACAATAGTCACCAAACCTTCCCCGAAGGGCTGCAATGAACAATAATAATAATCAATCCGCGGTAATATGGAAAGAAATTAAAAAATTTTTTTTTTAAATAGAGATAAGAAAATACGTCCGATGATTAACGCACCGTGTACCTCGCCCGCCAAACGGGAGAGTTCGTCGTTAATATACTTTCCGCTCTGCGAGGATTCGTAATGTCAAAAATTTTAACGGTACAATCCTGGCTGGACGTAGCCAACTGATTCTGCTGGAACGGACACCAGTCCAATCCGTGTATCTAAACAGATAGAAAATAAATTAATACGTCGTTCGAATTTTTTTGTTTCTCAGTAACAAAGATGATAGAAGTTATCGATATACACCTTTGTCAGGTGAGCCGCTATATATTGTACCGGGCTGTTTCCCTTTCGCTGATCCCATATCTTAACGTCGCCGTCGTGCGCCGTAGCTAACGTATGGGGCGAAAGCGCGTTCCATCTGACTTGCGACGAACCAGCTGTAACGTCGTATCTTATGAAGCTCGCCATACGAACAACCAATTGACAATCTTATTTTCATCGTACCAACTGCCGACAGGGACAGCGAAGGTCTTCGCTGGTCGCGTATATCCCAGATGTGAATGAAAGTGTCGATGCTGCAAGACGCAACGATGTCGGGTTCTTTCGGATGCCAATTTAAGTCGCTCACCACTCTGGTATGAGCCCTGAGACTGTGGGTAGTTCGTAGCTCCTGTCCTCCCCCTCCGGCAAAGCTCAATATCTCCACCCTCGTGTTGCTCTGGAACAACAAAATTCATCATTAAACATCACAGCTTCGTTCCTCTTTTCGTCGATACGGGCCTTTTTTGTTGTTGTACGCTCACCGATATAGCGCATAAATGACAATTGGTCAGCGTAGGATTCCATTCGGCAGATCCAACTTCGTACTTGCTCTGTCGCTGAAACTTTCTCAAACCGTCCGGCGTATCGTCAAAATTCTTAACAGCAAAGAATCTACGCCTGCAAAGTCGATGATAAAAAATTAACACGGTATAAATGTTTTTTTTATCGGATATATGGAAAGAAAAATACTTACCCGGCTAATAATACATAACTGCCAGTAGCATCGACGGCCATCGTGTTAGCCTTGAATAATTAAAAGTTTTACAATTACAACAATGGTATTATGTATATTATTGTTTATTGGAAAGATGAAAAATTAATCGAAAAACGATGTATACATAAAGAAAAAAAATTCCAACGATACCTGCAAGTCTCGATGTTCGGTGACGACATAATCGCTACTCCAACGTTTTGACATACCAATTACAAGACTCGGACAGATCCGTAAGTGTTTTCCCGTTTCACAGAAGTTAAACGAGTTTCAACGATGCCGAGGACTCAACTGTTAAAAGTTGTCTGAACATTCGTCGTAGTCAACAATACCGAGTTTTACCGATAATCAACGATTAATCGTTAATTGGTAATTGCCGAATATCGGAATATTCGGATTGCCGACGCGGTTTATTAATCAGTTTGAACGGTACACACCAGTATCGCTGAATATCGCAACGTCGCTAGCCGACTTCGGCGATGATTGCCTTATAACCAATGAAAATCGTTGGATACGAGAAACGAGAAATTTTCGTCGGTCTTACTGGCTCGCGGAGTTTGCATTTGCAAGTTGCAACCAGTTGCAGCGCTCATCGATTACGGATTATCGAGTACCGTGTTGTGGAAGGAGGTGTATGCTGCTGCGAACGAAGAGAAGAATAACCGAGGTGAACCGTGGGAGGGACGTTCACGACGACGCTTTGTACGGAATTTTTTGTTGAGTGACATATATCAACGCTGCTTCGCTGGATTCGTTGTTGCCGACTCGTCGTAACTCACAGTAACCGGCCAGAATCAAGCGGATTTAACGCTAAGCAGAATAAGGCCGATCGTCGTATCGACGTGAGAGTTGGAAATAATCACAACTTTTGTTAGCGATATAACGGTTACCCAGTCGTATATTCGTCAGTGAGAAATACCATTACTTACCAAGTGCGTCAACGGTCAACCGTCGCGGGGAAATTATTCTTTCGTCGTATATATATACATATATACGTACATATATTTATATATATATTTGGTAGTTACTTCAGTGCGAGTGAAAATGTTTGCGATCATGGATTGTTATCTGCATTAGCGGCCGTAAATCAAAACATTTCGTGGACGGGCCTCTAAACAACCAATTTGTGTTTACTTCGAAAGAAATATCAGAGAAGAAAAACGAACAATTAGCGGCCATATTTATATACATATATTACATTTATATATGCGAGCCCGATTGAGTGTATACGTATATATATATACGTGTGAGCGACAACTGTCAGGTCGCGGTGATATTTGTCGGTGTATCGGTTAACAATAACAGTTGCATTGTTCCGTTTATTTGTTTGGATTTGAGCGAGCCGAGGTTACGCGACAAGGACAGTCAAACCGTAGACAGACGCGCACGAAAATTCTTTAAATTCAAGACCGAACGTTCTTCCGAGAGACCTCATATCAGTCATTTTGTGATGTACCCAAAGTGTAGGTCAGAAGAAAACTCCGTTACAGCCGCGATTAACTTCGTACACTCGAAGAGGAAAGGAATCTTCATAAACATAAAAAATATGTCAAAAGACTCTATAAGTCTTAAAAATCGTATAAGTTTCCTAACGTTTCGCTCGTATTGAACTATCCATGCCCGATCAGTCGTTGTCGACGGCGCATTGATAATACACACCTAAGGAGGGCCATCAGGGCGTCAATTATTAACATGCCCCGTTCGAACTAAAGATTGAAATTCTTGTCGAACGAACCTCAACGGAGATACAGCAACGTCGGTAGAACGGCCAGTCCGAACCAAGAACAAAGCTTCTCAAGTTCTCCAAAGTCTGCTCGAAAATCCATATCATGAAGCTGTTGGAAAGCACGCGTTTTGAAGCTATAAACAGCGCATTGGCCATCAAGACTGGGGACAGTAAAATAATTGGCAGGTATGTCGCCCGATCAAATTTTCTTTGCTAAGCTCTGGATATCTCTACCGCTATTCTCAACTATTTATTCATTATTTTTATAGAATCGAGAGCTATTCTTGCAAGATGGCTGGCAATGACAAACAATTGTACAAGAGATTCAACGCCGAACAAGGCGTCACCCCGCACGATCTTCAAGCTCTATCCCCGCCTCAAACTTCGTTGGGCACTTCACCCGCTCAGAGCTACCTCAGGTTTATATATTTTTTTTTCTTCTCTTATTTCCTTTATTTTCTTATTTTCTTACTGCCACCAGGTTTTTTAATTATCATGTATCCAATTATTTTAATTGCAGCCGAAGTATTTCCGGTGACGAGGATGGTCCGCTGTGCGATACGATCAGTCGCAAGACCCTGTTTTATCTTATAGCAACGCTCAATTCGGCTTTTCATCCTGATTACGATTTTTCGGATGCCAAGAGTCACGAATTTAGTAAAGAGCCGAGCTTGCAATGGGTGATGAACGCAGTAGACAGCAATCTCAGCGCCACAGCCGGGGATCATTACCGTACCCTGAGATCGGCTCTGTGGGCCGCTGTCGAGGACGAAATATCTATGGGCGAGTGTGATATTTACAGGTAAAAAATCCGTTTGACCGACCAAATAAATCCACGTCCTTGGCGTTGTTGGCCACGCTCGTTGGCCCACAAACCTGAAAAAAAAAAAGAAAAAACTATATTTATCCGTGACCTCTTTTGGGTAACCAGCTACAATCCCGATCTAGCGTCGGATCCGTTCGGCGAGGATGGATGTCTGTGGTCTTTCAATTACTTTTTCTACAATAAAAAGCTCAAACGAATCGTTTTCTTCACATGTAGAGCAATAAAGTAAGTATAAATATATTCCATCTCGATTACATTCGTGTACAATTAAATACATCAAAGCTATTATCAAACGATAACGTAATGTTTTCTTTATTTTTTTCTTCTTTCTTTTCCGTTACAGTCCTCTTTACGTCTTAGATTCTGGCATCGGCAGTGATTTTGCTATGGATGAAGACGACGAGGATCGTTATTGAAACACGATCGCAACAAAGCCCCTTTAGGAATTTACAACTTCGAATATACAGCTTTGTTTTTTTATTTCTCGCTCGAAAAGCGCATCTCTTTCACGAGTGTCAATAATTGTTCCTTAATTTTTGAGCAGATGCCCGTTGTTTCTCCTCGTGTCGAAAAGCCAAGGAAACCCAGATAAACGTAAAGCTGTGGAAAAAGAAAGGTTGATAGCGTGACTGACGTGTGTTTCGGGATACTCATTATCCCATATTTGACAGTCCCTCGATGTTTGAGTGTCGCCATTGATTGTTCCACCAGGATTAATGTTTAAGTTTCCATCAATATTCGTAGTTATTGAGATTCGAGAACGATTCGTCGCAATTTTAAACTAGCAACGGCATTAAATGCCTCGCGTTCTTCAAACCCGTGTTTGTACAAATTTTTTCCTTTCTGTTTTTTTTTTCTCACGTGTATCTTTTGATTTAATGAAATTACCGTAATTTCAGAGATACAGAGAATTAAGAGGGAAAAAGGTGAACGGCGAATAATACCTTTGTTCACTGTACTACACGATAAAACTTGGCATCGCACTTTGTTGTTGTATGTGTTTTTTTTTTTTCAAATGACAAATGACGAAGAGACGTTCTTGTCGAGTAGCATTTGTTCGATTTCGGTGTAAATTTGACAGTATGTACTCCCGTAAATAAAATAAATATTGAGAGAAAATAGAGAAATGCTCGCACAACATCCGTTACAAGCACCACGCGAAATTAAATTTGATTCGAAGTATTGTCGTACTTCTCGAGCGGTAACAAAAATAACGATAAAAATTTATTTTTTATCAGTTGTTGCAGGTTTATAGCGTTTTAATTTGTACGAATAAACGACTGCACATAATTACGTAGTTACGTGTTAATAAGATAAAACCTTCGGATACGCGCGATAAACGATATTATATTTAATTATTTATACATCATGACATCCGGCGACTGATACATGCACATATAAGCGTCGCACAGGAGCCTCTTGGCGTGTTCGGGCAGTTGTCGGTCGTCGGTCAATTCCGTCAGAGAATTAGCGCCTTCCTCGCTCAGCCAGTATGGAAAATCCGGGCAAGGTACCATTTCGGGTATGTTGTACCCATTCTGTTCTCCTTTTGTGGGAATAAAATGAAAATAATCAGAGATATATAAACAATGTTGAAGCATTAGTTTGGATATGAATTAGTGCGAACCTTTTCTGTCTGCCATTGAATCGAAGAAGCACCAGGGAGCCTCCGATCCTGAACCGCACTTGACGAAAGACACGTAGTGCGATGTCTCGATGCAAACTACAGCCGATAATTCCAAATACAAACGTGGCACTGGACAATGTTCTCGAAGAAATAAAAATTCTTGGGGTATATCGAGTGCCTTCGGTTCGTGATTCGTACGTCGATCATGACGATGCACCTACAATGACAATATTTACAATCCCTCGAACATTCGTTATAATAATAATAATAATAATAATAATCTATGTCTCCTTTACGTTTGTTTACTTACCGTTTCAAGGCAATGCATGCAAAAAGCTATGCTTTCGAGACCAACGCCGCACTGTTCGTAGCATTCCTTGCATTCGAATTCTGCCAACTTTCCGCAAACGGTACATTGTCGAGGGGCTGCAACGGATAAACTCTCAACTTTTCAACATTCTTATCGTTCGGGGTAAAGAGTGTAACGGTTTATTTTTTAAGTGTTATTGCCTATGTTTAAAAAGAGAAATACTCAACAGTGTTCGATGATATCCGTAACGTCGAGCAACAATGTCGGTTGTATTTTTTGATACATTTTGAAGGACTTGCCAAAACGTGGCATCTGAATAATAAGACAGGAAGGAACCTCTTTGAGTCTTATATTACTCGTTAGAAAACTCTGTTCGAGCAATTGTTGGACCGTTGGAAAGGTCAGATGATCGTCCTTCTCAACGAATAGCTGATAGTGGAACGCGTCTTGGCCCGAGCTTAACTTTAGGAATGGTTCTGCGTTCAATATTTGTGCGACCAAAGACGTTAGAAACTCCTCTGGATCTGAAACAAATAATAAATAATAAATAATAAATAATAGATAAATAAAAGCCGTTTTAAAAATCGATCGACGAATATACAAATAAATAAATTTACACCGTTACCTTTTTCCTCGCTCGTAAGTCCGGATACCGACGAGAGTTTTTCGAGTAACATTCGGAGTTTCATCACTCTGTTTGCCTTGACAAACATATTTTTCCGCAGTGGATTAACAATTTCTTCGCGCAATACTCTTTGAACTTCTTCGTACTGTAAACAGTCTTTTTCATTGGGTGGTCTGGAAAAATAAGAGAACAAAAAAACAAACGAAGAATTACGTTGTTACGTACGTCCAATACGAAAAAAACTATATAATTGAGATATACCTGAACAGTAAATTATCAAAGACACTCGTAAATGCGAACATACTGAATAACGTTGCATCTAAATAGCACGAGTTATGATGACCTTGTATTCCTCGATATTTTCCGCATATACTCTCCAAATCGCCCTTTACGGTAAGTGGCCTGACTATTCCCGTGACAACCGGGCTCTCGACCATCCCAAAATCATCTCCGTTCGGTTTGTGCAAATGATCATTGCTCTTTAACAACACACACATATATTATTATTTAAAATATAATAAAATTATACGCCTTTCGGAAAATTTTCATTATTTACTTACAGGAATTATGTAAAATAGTTGACAATTTTTAATATCCGTAAATACGGCTCGATGCGGTCTGCAATGAAAATATCTTTCGCCGCAGTGTGTACCGTCAGTGCCAATAGAATGATCCCCATCTTCCTGAATATTTAAATATACGTGTAGAAAAAAACAATAAGGAAAATTGGAAAAATTTTGATTAAAACGTGTAACAAGCGTCATCGAGTCATACCAATTCAACAGCTGCCGTAATCGAGCCAGGGGTTACACCGTGCAGTGCCCCGACCCATCGTATAACCCCGTACCGTGTTTCGTTACCCAAACGAACTTTAACCGCGCTACCAATGCTCACATGTTCAGCGTCCTCTCCGCTATGTTTATCGACCAGATAATCTGTTTTAAATTTAGTTATTAAAAATTTATTGCGGCAACGAAACTATCGATGCATTCTCCTTTATGTATAAATTAGACAACCATGTTAAACCATTAGTCACGGAAAAATAAATAATTAAACCGGATGAGGGCCTACGTTTCCATACAGGAATTTTATGTTAAACAAAATAAAAACGATAATTATTTTCTATCGTATACCATAAACAAATCCAGTTTGGATGATAATTAATCTCAAAACGGAGTAGTTAACAGAAGAGTAGATATTTAATCGTGATGGATTATCACACACAGCCGAATAATAATAGGAAATAATATTTTTTTAAAATCGCGAAATATTGTTAAAATCAATCGGCTTACTATCGTTTTTCGTGCTTACACGATCGCTCCCCTCCACATCACTGTACGCGTCACTGTGCGATTTAATATCACTGCTCCATTTGTGTTCGAGTACAAAAGTTGGAATGTTTTGCAACGTCGCAGCCATTGTTAACGTTAATATCGTAACAATCTGGGGATGAAGATAAAATCCCGGAAAGCGTGGCGGCAAAGGCGATACGAAAGTGCGACACGCTGGCTCGCTAGCCCGAATCTCGATCTATTTATAATCTACCGGTTATTATTATCCACCTTCGGGGTACGTTAAAAACCGGCCGTTGCCAGTAGCCCCGCATTGTTTATTAACTTTTATCATTTTCCCTTATTTTATCTAACAACCTTTTTATACTTTTTAAACAATATTTATCTTTATCTCTTGAAATTATTATTTTTTAACTTTATTTATTATTATTATTATTATTATTACCATGTAATTCAGAGTTGTTGGGATTTTTCGGATTTGATAGGCTAACATCGTTCGAAACTATCTTCGATTTGGCAGATTGACGAACAACCTTGGGAATCAATGGGTTATTCAAACGCGTGACCGCATCCCCGTTGCAGCTACTGGTGCTGGTACTGGTGCTGCTCATGCTGCTCATATTGTTGTTATTGTTATTGTTGTTATTGTTATTATTGTTGTTGTTAGTATCCCCGAATGCACTCGATTGAGGCTCGAATACAACACGGGATTCTCGCTGCATATGACTGCCATTGACAAGATAAGCGTTTGATGATCCAATGACAAACGCGGTGGCAAAATCGTCGGCCAAACTCGCATTTTCCGCCACGAATGTTT
Organism: Sussaba pulchella; assembly: GCA_963971145.1. Lineage (NCBI taxonomy): Eukaryota > Metazoa > Arthropoda > Insecta > Hymenoptera > Ichneumonidae > Sussaba > Sussaba pulchella. Next base: position 19,319,117 of record OZ020168.1, read on the forward strand.
TCGCTGAAAACAATGTGTTTAATCGATTGATGAACGGTCCAATGGCAATGTAAGTTTCAAACGTTCTATCGTATCATCTTTCCCTACCCGGGTCACTCTTTTTCACTTTGTACAAACGCTCATGATCCAGAGGACAAAGCTCGTCAAGGGTCGCTACTGTCAAATTTCCAGAAAATCCAGGAATATCCTTTGCAGCCGACGCTTGGATGTTGGATTGACCATCCTGAATAGTTGATAAAAGATAATTCTTCAATTTATATGCAACCAATCCATAAGTAAATAAACAGAATCCTCAAATGTTGACGACTGAAACCCACCGGTAATTCCAGACCAAAGTAAAATCCTTGACCAAGGTTAGAAATGCTTCCAATGTATTTTATCAAAGCCAAGCACCTTCGAGCGTCCGGTCGTCGAGGCTCGTACCAGATTTTGTCTTCGACTCTGAGCATTTTAGCTTCCTGGCACAATTGAGGATCATTGGCGATTCTAACTCGCTCTTGGGAAATAGCAACGGCCATCAGAAAGTGCCATACCAAGGTAGGTACAGGCGCAAGATCACGCTTGTGGCAATGCCATTCGGTCTTTCGCCATACATCCGCGTTGTTGTTGTCGTGAACACGTATTCTTACACGTCCGTCAGGATGCTCCTCGTTCGCCTCTACTAGCATACCTGGCAGCAATTCGGCAACGTTGTATTCGCACTGGCCTGAAATTCGACACAACGGCGCTTTTTGCTTGGCAACGTAATGGCAAGAGAGTGCAAGTGCCACTTCGCTCTCTTTCGATCGTTGCTTGTCCATCTTAAATTTTTATTTTCGTCATTGGATTCACTGCAAAAAATTCTATGGTCCTACAAATTGTTTTAAAAGTTCGAGTAATTAAAATTGACAATGAAACTTTTAATTGGTTACGGTTATTTTTGTGACGTTTGGGTACTCATGGTTCCTCATGGTAGCCAAACGAATATTCATCCCGCATAATCTGCAGGCAATTTCCAACTTTAGTACGTAAAGTTTTTCATGGCTATGAATTCGTTAGAGAGTTACCGTATCGCCAACTAGAAACTTTTCAGGATTCATTTCTATCGCCAATCGTATAATGACGTATAATCCAGTATGATCTTAGTTAGTTATTAGTTATTAGTTTGGGTTGGCTCCGGTCGCTGCTCTGCAGCAGCTTTTACCATACGGCCATGAACTGAAACGTTTGTACACATCTGAAATAAAAGTGTTCTGAAACAGAGTAAAAAGGAGAGCGGCACAGCCGCCCGATGCATCCACCGCGGCGGCAGTGTCGCTCTCCACACTTGGAGGAGGAACCTCTAGGGTAGAGGCATAAAAATTACAGACATATGCATATTCTGATTCTTTTATTGAGCGTAGATTGTCGGTCAGTTTTAAAAGCATGGGTAAATAAGAAATGCGTTTAAAACGATAGTTTGCAGTGATTGAGGAAGTTAGAAAACAGTATGATCTTACCCACTCACTAGGCGACATAGGCCTTTTTTGACAGTTAATTTTTTTTTTTTTTTTTGTTCTCCGAGTTTTCAAAATGGCCGGTAGAGGGTCGCACTGAGCTGTACCACTAACGAATTGCGCTACGCGGATCGCAAATGCATCGCGAAAACCGCACTGTCCACAGCGCTGAGCGGGATCAACTCCGAGCAACAAACCGAGACCGATTAAGGCGATGGGATACATCGGTGAGTGCGAGAGAGATAGCTGCAATCATGGCAAACCGTTGTTTGTCGCCACAATTAATATCTCGGATCGTAGATGAGAAGGGTTGATCGCTAAATTCTGAGCCGCAGGTCTACGATACCAAGTTTTATTCGACAGAACAATTGGGGCCCCAAACAATACATTACAGTTTTCTGTTACCGACCGGGCAGTAGCCCTTCCTCTTAATCATAAAGACGTGCTGTAATATTTTTTTATGCACAGAGCTTTCGGATAACCACAATTATAATGTTCGTTTTCAAACGTATACACATCGAACTAAAATTTCTAAACTTAAATACGTATGAACTTAGGCTCGACCACCGACCGCCAAGCAATCTCAATCGTCAATCAATTATCCGGTAACACGGGGCAACTCTCCATTGTACCGATCGCGATGGGCCGAATCCTACTGTATCTCATCATCTCACATAACCTTAAAAAAGTTTCGTCCTCAATATTCACGAGTATTTGTTACACCATAAACGACGATTCGATAGAGTTTAACGAAGAATATTAACGAAAATGCAGCGATACGAGCGAGCTATCGGTCAACTGCGGAAAAGAAGAATTTTTTCACGACTTAAGCTGCCGATGTTCCACAGATATTTTTCAACCGAAAAAACCGACGATGCTAATGAAATTTCCAAGAGCGAGGACCCGGTTGCAACCGATCGAGTTGAGCTCAGCGGTTTTGCAAAAGCTTTCCAAAAGTATTCTCTCCCCGAACCCAGTCGCACCAAAGAAATCAAGAGCTTTGCCCATCTTCTTCGTTGTTCCAAGTTCATTGATGTGAGTGCATTATTTATATTGAACGATTTTATAAATATTAAAGTTGTACATCGCATTGAAGATTCTGGTACTGTTCAATCAACTGTGTAATACACATGTTCGTTGACGACAATATTACTCGTTACAAAATCTTGTACTTGCATTTTTTTTCTTCATTTTTAATAACTCTAAGTTATCTCGGAAATATAACAATAAACAATATAATTGTCTCTTGTAACTTTTCCATGTATGTACTTATGCATTTATGTACTTATTCATCGCTAATATCTCGAAAGTAACTGTCAACAAATTTAATTTTGGATAGAACATAAGAGCATCTAAGGTTTTCATCGGACGTTGTCCGATATGGTCTAGTGGTTAGGATATCTGGCTCTCACCCAGGTGGCTCGGGTTCGATTCCCGGTATCGGAATTTTTTTTTTTTTTTTTTTTCTTTTGCTAATAAACGAATTTCGATACAATGGGTCATGCACAATAATTGAATGAACATTTCGGTAAAATAATGTCTTATTGTTAAAGTTGTACAATAAACTCCCCACAACTTGTGGATTTGGAGAATCCCTCAAAATCTTGGCTCAACAATAGTCATTTTACGCATTTATTGATTTTTAATTCCTACTCTGGTCAATTTCCATACATGTTAATGCACTTTTGTGATTCTGTTAGAATAAATTTTTTTTTATAATTCCACATAGCTAGGCGATCCGGAGGGTAAAGTTGTGACTGGGAATATATTTCATGTCGTCGGCAACGACTTGTATATTGACTTTGGTTGGAAGTTTCACTGCGTGTGTCAACGACCCGAAAAACATGGAAGGTAAGAACATAAATTGAATATTAAAAAAGTATTATTATTATATAGTCGAATAATTTAGGAATAACATAATAATTGACAAGTAAAACATTATTTACAGCGATTATGTTCGCGGAACTGTTGTGCGAATAAGAATAAAAGATTTGGAATTGTCTACGAAATTTTTAGGAGCACAAAAAGATCTTACAATCTTAGAAGCCGATTGCACGCTCACCGGCTTAGTCAGTACTCCAACGAGAAACGTTACGAGTATATAAATTTTCCACCAAACTCAATAATTATTGTAATACAAATAAACGATTGTTACGAATATTGGAAATAACCTTTACTGAATTTTTGTTGGACACGAAAGGCTATGAAATGTATGTATAAAACTATAAGGAAGAGCGATTTGTAACCGTATGCTAGCTCAATGAATAATTACTCTTTTTTAAATAAAATAAATTTATATCAAACGGCTCATCCATCGGATGACGTCAACGGTTTCATTCTGTTTTTAAGCAGGACGGAGTTTGTGAAAATTCTACGAGATAATCAACTTAAAGTGGTAACTATGGAATTTTATCATCAGCGAGTTTAATTTCATTTATTTTATCTTTAAATGACCGAATACGAAATAGAAAATTCGGCTTGAAGATTAGAAAGAATGAAACATGGCCGCCAACCCGACGCGCTCCGCCGTAACAGCGCGGCAAGGGGTATACAGGGGGCTCCGTCTTCGTTTGTTGACATCTCGTGGGACGTGGGACTCGTCCGGCTAGCGGGATCAATTTAATCGAAAATTTTTTAATTATATTACGAATTATAATGAAGAACGTGAACAATTGATTATTTCAACATAATGGTGATTATCGACTTTGTAGCCTCCAAAGTCTCGATACGTTTCCTTTTTACCCATTATAAATTTTCGGTTTACAGTAAAAGAAAAAAAAAACAACAACAATTGAGTTGATTCTTTGATTTGATTATGGTTGAAAATTACAAATTCGGTCGTTAATTCGACGTCAATGTTTAAAATTTCATTGGACATTTAATTTTTGTTTTAAGAAAACAGAACAATATGGTATGTAGGACGTAATGATTTATATCCGACGGTAAAAAAAATTTATATGCCAGTTTTAATGGCATATTGAAGGTTAGCACAGAATGTTACAAAACCTAATGACAGTCGTACTTGTTTAGCAATCTATTATTTGCCGTGGATGTTGTTTGGAATTGAAAGACATTGTAAAAGCAAAGAATATATTTGTCGATGCGCTATTGCCGTTCTTTGGAAATATAAATGGAGAACAAACATTTTCGGAAAATGACAAATGTGGGACAGTATCGTCCGCACTGGAATTGGTCGACGGATACACCGTGAGTATATTTACTCCGATATAAACAAATTCGGCATAAATTATCGCATAGATAAACGCGATCGATTTGCCACGGCGTTTGCAACATAATATTATGGAAAATGTTAAGCATGGGAATATTAATTAATTTCAGGTTTCCAAGACCGACGGCCTTCCTCCGTACTTGTGCGACGAATGTATCGAAAAGTTAAAGGCGTACATAACCTTCCGTAAACAGTTGTTATCTGCTGAAAAATTATTGAACAAGTCTAATCTATCTCTATCCACATGCAACAATATGTGCAACCTCAGTGAGATGGACGCGTCAAATGGCGATATGTTGTCAAAGATCTCCGATGAGGAGCAGATTCCAAAGTGTGAATTTTTCAATAGCACGCAAATCCCAAACAACAGATTTTCAATAACCGAACAACAATTGTCTCCGGTAAACATAAACGTTGATGATAACAGTATATCTTCAGTTTTTACTGATTCACCTATCGATCCGGACAATAATAATCTATACGAGTCGGAGGCATCAAGTTTGAGCATCGACATTCGTATTTCTGAAGGAAACGATTCCAAGAATCATGAGCACGACGTAGAGTCTGATATCAACGTGTGCTCCGGCGAGGAAGATGACGTTTTGGAGCTGGATATTCCCAATAGAACAGATGAAACTATAGAAATCGAAAGCTCCTCGGAATCTGAAATAGAAGTTTGTGATAATGATGGAGATTATATTCCAAAAATCAAACGCGTGGTACAGTAACGCGTTCTTTTACCTCTCATTCTTTCTTCATTAACTTATTTTTTTATGTCTATTAATTTACCTCCAAAAACTGTATAATCTAAACTTGATTGCTACATGTTACATAATCTTGATGCAACCATCAATTCTGTAAAAAGGAATTCGCAATTCTGTATAAATATGTAAATCATACTCGCAAATGCATCAATTTTTTTACGTATACTCTACATTTTTATTAATCTTCAAGCGAAAATGCAGTTGGCGTAGATTCACCTTGGTACGAGATATGTGTGATAAATTTAAAATCGAGAAATATAACTAGAACGTTTCGTGTTGAGCCTTGTTTAGATCGTTAATCCGATTTCGGCGGTTACGCGGACAAGCGTGCTCATACGGAGGCAGAGAGTATTATTTCGATTTACATAATTAAACCGTGTAGCATATTGATAATTAATTATTATTATTCCCGTTGATGTTTGTTTCCCGTTATAACGGCCGTTGTTGAAAAACTATGTTCCATGTTCCTTTCTTCTGGAATGCGAGGAACATCTGTTTTCAAGTCTTGTGAAATTTCATGAACAAGTACACGAGCTATTTGACGTTACGCAGTATCACAATCTCACAAGAAGACGGTCGGATGTTGGGGAAAGAGGTTTTTTAAATATTGATAATACTCAGTACATCAGTAGAATTTTCGAGGGGAAAAAAGAGCGACAAAAACGTTAAGCTCTGCCGAGGGCGTTATATTTCGTATAAATCCAACGAGCTCCGTGATGTAGCAAGCGTGGCGGAATCGAGTGTTGATGCCGACGGAGATTTTTATCAATTTATTATATTCATTTAATAATACCAATACCCAAAATATTCAATCGCGGAAAGAGTAAGCTTCACCACATTTTTCACATGGGATGAACCAAGCTTTTTTCACATGCTCATGACACATTATTGATTTACATTTATCAAAATCTCTCTATCGTAGCATAACTTGGCAGAAAATGACGAAAATGATGTTTATAATAGCATGGTTGAAAATATGTATTTTATTCGGAAACCAGTTGGCGGCCCGGGTTGAAAATTTTTTAATAACGGCCAGAACTTTACCCGTAGACAACGATTCAACTTGTACATGCACAAATATCGTTATTTTTTTGTTATTCGTAGAACTTCACCTGCGCGTATCGTAAAATGACTAATTTATTTTGATTAATCATCTGTGTTGTTAACGAAACGGTTTATAGACATTTTTTTTAGTAACGTAAACGTATCAATGACCCGCGTGTGACAACAGACGCAAAGATTTTTTACTTCGTTTATCCATTTAATGAGGTTTTACAATAATTAGTGTTCGTACTTAAGACTTATTCCCGTTTACATTGAACTTTACAAGCTAATAGTGCTCTATCATCGAGATAACGTTTTTGTTATTTAACTTTGAGCCATTATTTATCGATTGTAAATATGAGTAGTTTTTAGTGAAAATTTAAGAGAAGTGACAAAAAAAACCCCACCCCTCATATATCAGCCAGATTAATTAATAAAAGTTTTAGCTTGGTCACGACTATTCTCATTGGTTAGCGTCGACGGAGTGGGAATAACGCGCGGCATCGCGATCGATGGAAGAGAAGCGACCATGGATTTTTCGAGCGGCGCTCCAATCAAAGACAACGACAAACGACTTTGTATTGCGCTAGGCGTCCTGCATCTTTATTTGTGCGTTGGTTGGACCACGATTGTTACAAATACCCAAACCGCACAATTTAAGGTATTACAGATGACACGGTTTCAAGCCGTTCTTTTGGTATAGCCGAGTTGCTTATATCCAACCTCAACCAATATGTCTGGTCGTGGCAAGGATGGAAAAGTAAAGGGAAAGTCAAAGACCCGATCTAACGGTGCGGGACTCCAGTTTCCGGTTGGAAGAATTCACCGAATTCACCGACTTCTCCGTAAAGGAGAATTACGCCGAAAGAGTTGGTGCCGGAGCCCCGGTTTATCTTGCTGCGGTAATGGAAGTTCTCGAGTTGGCTGGCAATGCAGCTCGTGACAACAAGAAAACAAGGATCATTCCTCGTCATCTTCAACTGGCTATTCGCAATGACGAAGAGTTGAACAAACTCCTTTCAGGCGTGACAACCGCTCAAGGTGGAGTCCTACCAAATATCCAAGCTGTCCTTCTCCCCAAGAAGACTGAGAAAAAGGCTTAAATAAAATTTAATGACCAAACGGCCCTTTTCAGGGCCAACACTTTTATCTAACGAAGGTCCGTTCTTTAAATTAAATTTCCACTATTTTTCGGTCCTTTTTTTTAACATAGGTGTCAACTTTTGTAGCTGCAAAAATTTTCTATTTTTAGAAAAATATTAGTTTTCATGTCATTTCTCCCTATTCTTTCCATCCCGTGATTTATTTTTATATATTGGTCTGATTCAGGTGCAATCCTTAATTTAAAAATAAATTAATTTCGACTACCAAACAGAAAGTTCGTTGCGAGGCGGTGAAAAATAATTTGTTCTGAATGATATATCGTCAATAGCCGTGACACCGGGAATAACTGCATAGATAAGACGGGTTATCGAAATAAATGAAAAACATAAATTGTGAATTAGCATACGATGCGATCCAAGTTGTCGGAAAAAGTCCGTCATGACGATGTGCCGTTGGGTAGTTTTGGAGCTGGCGATATCTTTTATCTATCGTATATTTATATAACCACCAAACACCGTGTCATGGGGGCTCCGATAGCACGACTTAACCCGGATTTTTTTTCTTTATCTCTTTTGAATAAAAATGAGTCTGAGGAAAATGTTAATGAAAGAACTACGCGATTTATCGTCTCGTCGCGTTCAGAGCCCAGTTAAACATTGTCGCAGCAAATAAAACCGAAAAGAGTTAACGAAATATTACTAACAATGTATAATTTAAGGTAATATTAATTAATTAAGTGCAAATTGAACGTCGTTAATAGACGCACAGTGCGACACATAGACCATTGTTAATCCGTTTATTCCGTTATTTAACAGGAGAAACATAACCTCTAACGCAGGGCGCCAATTGTCAACGTCTTTGAAAAAAGATGAACGAATCGAGAAGGTATGTTAATTTCGTTGGTCGTTATAAAATAAATTCGAGTATTACGACGATTATTAATCGGTAGTGAATGAGCGCGTTGTAACAATTATTTTCTCAGAACTTTGGTAATTGTTAATTGCATATTAATTTAAATAAGCTTAATTGAATAGTTGCTTCTCCAAAATGATGAAAATTGTTAAACTATTGATTAAAATATAGTTTGGTAATATAGCTGCTTATCGCCAATCGAGGAGAAATAGCTTGTCGGATATCAAGAACGGCGAGGAAGCTTGGAATAAAAACGGTTGCCGTTTACAGCGAGGCGGATAAAAATGCCATGCATGTGGAATTGGCCGACGAGGCTTATTGCATCGGCCCTCCCCCATCCGGTCAGAGTTATTTGCGCCAGGACAAGATATTGGCAGTTGCCAAAAGTTCTAAATGCACGGCGGTACATCCTGGCTATGGGTTTTTGTCGGAAAACATGGAGTTTGCCCAATTGTGCCAGAGGGGAGGATTTGTATTCGTAGGACCGCCGGCAAATGCTATACGAGATATGGGAATAAAGAGTACTTCAAAAGCGATTATGGCTAAAGCCGGCGTGCCAATTATCAAAGGTTAAAAAAATGTTTTTTATAATAATGGCAACAAAAATAGTTAAGATAATAAGATTTATAGATAACTTGTAATTAGGATATCACGGAGATGATCAGACAAACGAAAAATTGGTTAAAGAAGCCATGGAAATAGGATTTCCATTGATGATAAAAGCGGTGCGAGGAGGCGGCGGAAAAGGAATGAGAATTGTCACGAAAGAGACGGATTTCATTGAGGGTTTGGAATCGGCGCGTACCGAATCGATTAAGTCCTTTGGGGATTCGGCAGTTTTGTTGGAAAAATATGTTTCGGAGCCACGTCACGTTGAAGTCCAGATATTCGCGGATAAATACGGCAACACGGTTCATTTGTTCGAGAGAGATTGCTCGGTACAAAGACGGCATCAAAAAATCATCGAGGAAGCCCCAGCGGTATAAAAAACCTTCGGCAAGATGATAAATAATCTACGATAATAAGTGGATTATTAAATTGCGGTGATTTAACTTTTAGCCCGGTATATCGCAACAACTGCGTTTTAAATTGGGCGAGGCCGCGGTTCGAGCTGCCAAGGCCGTGGGATACGTAGGAGCTGGTACGGTCGAGTTTATCATGGATAGACACGATCATTCGTTCTTCTTTATGGAAATGAACACGCGGTTGCAGGTTGAGCATCCTATAACCGAGGCGATCACAGGTACCGATTTGGTCGAATGGCAATTGAACATCGCCGCTGGACAACAGTTGCCTCTAAAACAGCAGGATATTCAATTAAACGGTCACGCGTTCGAAGCTCGGATCTATGCGGAAGTAGGCTAAAATTTCATTATTAAATAACATAACTTTAATTATTTTCCTTTTTTTTCTTCTTTTTCTTTTGTTCCAAATGTTATTTTCGCTGTCGCCGTAGGATCCTCGTAACGGGTTTTTGCCGGTTGCGGGGCCTCTTTTGCATTTGGCACCACCCGAATTGTCGAAAAATATAAGGTTGGAGACGGGAGTCAGAGAAAAGGACCAAGTATCGGTCCACTACGATCCTATGATAGCGAAACTCGTTGTTTGGGGCAACGACAGAAGCGAAGCCCTTGGAATAATACAAGCCAAATTGTCCGAATATCATGTAATGGAAAGAAGCATTATCCATATTCGGATTGTCCAACAAAATTAAATGTCATCTCGGTTATTAAATATTCGTAGATCGCCGGTGTGGAGACAAACGTTGAATTTATCAAAGACTTGTGCCGTAATAAAAAATTTCGAGCTGCTCAAGTCCACACGGGTTTTATCGACGAAAATTACGATACTCTATTTGCCAATGTTGAACCGTCCAGTCATATATTGTCACAAGCCGCTCTGGCTTCGATATTGTACGAAGAAATGACATCGCTCAAGTTCGGATTTAACACGGACGATCCTTTAAATCCATTCAACACGGAAACTGGACTTCGAATAAATCATCGGTTGGACAGAAAATTTGAGTTCATCACTGACGGCGAAAAATGTACGGTTGATGTGCGATACGCGGAGCCCGAAGTATACTCGATGAGGGTAAATAATATCGGTCCGTGGCATAACGTCAATGGAACTGTAACTAAACGAGGCAACGCTCTGCTACTGACATCCGAAATCGATGGAAAGAAGGAAAAATCAAAAATTTTCATAGCGGCAAACGATATATATATATTTACCAACGTTAGTCGACTCTTTCAATACCTATTTTTTTAAACCAATTTAGATATATATATATATATATATATATTTTCCATTGTTTGTTTAATAATAAACAATCTGTTAAAACTATTAATCAGGAAAGAAAATGGAAATTCACCGTACCCGAAGATTCCTTCGTGGACGAGCTCACAAGAAAAACAGAGGCGTCGACCGGAGCCGCGACTAGCCCCATGCCCGGAATTGTTGACAAAATTTTAGTTAAACCGGGTGACATTGTCGGAAAAGGAGATTCTTTGATTGTAACCGTTGCCATGAAAATGGAGGTGAGGTCATCTCGTTGATGCGATTATCTCAAAAGAACAATTATTCTTCTTTCCTATATCGAGTATTATCATTTAATCGTATTAAAATGTTTAGCATACCATCAGAGCATCGATCGATGGGATTGTCGATGATATTTGTTGCTCGGTGGGTGACAACGTTCCGAAGGGTAAGCTTCTCGTCCGAATAACCGAATCTTCAAAAACAGTTGGTTCATAAATTTCACCAAAATATGGATATGGAACAAAAATATGGTGGTGAATATTTTACACTGTTTTCTCTATTTTTATACACAAGTCTTCGTTCCCCGCCATTGTTATTGTCCTTTTTTTCGCCCCATCAATGGTCAAATGGTGGTTTAATAAAAAATTTAAAAAAAAAAAAAAAAAAAACAAACCTTGTTATTATATTTGTAATGGTCAATTAATTGCCGGAATATTTTTCATCATATTTATACATACACGTAGCTTAGCGCACGTGAATTTTTGACGTCGGCTAAAATAGCTATTCCGTATTCGAGCGTGCTGGCCGAACAACTATCTTGCCCCGAACAACGTGGATGACAATATTATTAATATTTTAATGCAACAGAAAAATTAATCGAAAATTAATCGTAAGTACTCGTTTGATGAAACTCCAAGCGTTTCGACCAGGCATTAATTTGTTCTATTTCGTCGAATGATATTTGACGATGGGTAATTGACGTTAGTGTCCAGAGCAATTTAACGATAGAGGTATTTATGCAACGGACAAAGCTATCATAACGGTGAGCGTGCGCGATTCATGGCTCTTGAGTAACAAGGACGTGTACGGTATCTAGCCGGAATTCCGGACTAACTTTTACTAGCTGCAGTCACGGAACCTTCCGAGATAGCATATACCTTTTCGATAAACGTTATGCGTCTGTATACAGTTGTGGTAAATACCGTAAATCTTAAAAACTGACTATTCAAACATTATAATACCTTAGTTTTCATATTTATTATTTATTTTATAATATTATTTGGTGGCAGATAAGGCTCGTACAATATAGTTTTTTTATCATTCCTTTTCAGCTTGTACTTGAGCGTATAATTGTTTTTTAATAATGAGAAATATCGCGGCAAAAGAGAGGAAACATGAAGATCCCTACGATGAATAATCATCGAATGATGAACCGTTTTACACATATATTAGGACTAAACACGTTTTTCCATTGGTCGATGAGCAATCGATTTTCGCCCCGAGTTTGAGCTTGTAATTGAACTTCTCGGGAAACTAACCAGCACGCTTAAATGTACCGATCGATCTTCAAACTTGAACGACGCGCACATAACGTTCCTCGGGTATGCGTGTACATATATATCTTTTGACACACCGTCAATATGAATTCTCATGCATGCGGTAACTACACCGCTCCTGGCACTGGACTCCATACCGCACCTTGCGGACTGCACACCTGCTTTCGGGTGTTTTACATTATTTCCCATGTGCGCAGTACGCACACACACCATTGGTGTGGCCAAATTTCACCTCGAGTCGACTGATTCGTGTCCAAAAGGCCTTCGGATTATCAACCAATCGTTTGATCGTTGCTCAATGCTTTTGACATAACCAACGATTATTCATCCTAATGATTTTCTTGCGTTCATCGTGGGATTAATTAAATAAGTATGAGAACCCTCACGTGGATGACGTATCGATCGTCAATAAGATCGCCATTCCAAACTTTATGCGTACCTCAATAGCCATGCATTGAAACTTTGACTGTTAATCGAACGGAAATAACCAATTGCAATTGGCTTTCCCCAATAATCAGCACCGAATATATTTATAATTATATTCGCGGGAACTTCGGAAATTAGGGAAAATCGAACCGCTCTCCGTATATAATCCGTTTGCGATCGCCAATTATTTTAAACGTGCAACGTGCGCATGGAATTTTTTTAATCCGGAGTTTGATTGATTACACATTTTTTGGGCACGAATGTGTAGGATCTTCGGTGATAACCGTGTATGCGTATCCGTGAGATGCCCGTAGTGAGTGTTTAGTGTCATACGTATAACAAGTTGGCGTGCTTTCCAACAATTTATATGAGAGTTAGATTCACAAATGCCTTCGTTACACTATCCGGAATGGCAAGAGGAAATTGGAGCCCTGAACTTTCACGAACCAAACAAATTGTCCGGGTATAGGGTGCGAAAGAAAGACCGTTTCGACGCGAGACTTTCAAACAGATTGAATTCGATTTTCAATTTCGGCTCAGAGAAATTTGGCCTTCGCCAAATGCTTCATCCTCGAGACTGGAAGATGGACATTTTTCTTGTTGCTTATCAATTGGACACGCGATTGTCCAACGTAAATTTCCACGAAAACCATCGACTTCATGTCGGCATCTTTCCGTTTATGAGAATCAAACTGACCTGGTTAAACAAATACTCGGGCGAATTAAGATGATCTTCCAGATCGCGTTTTCCCGGTTATCTTACGTATTACGCAGGATACCACGAATAAATCGACGGGTGTGCGTCTCTATGTGTGTACATATGCCACGGTGTTATCAATGTGGAACATCTGGATAAAGGATTATCGGAGGATCCTCGTGTACGAGGGCCGGAAATACGCGAACGATCCATCGAGCTATGTTTAATCGCCGTAATATACTCCTAGGGTTGCGCGAGGTTGCGCGAGTTTGCGGGGTGTTGGTAACAATTACTCGAAACCCTTTACCCGACGCCTGGCTGTCAGTCAACGGTTTTCTACCGTACCCGCATCGGCTCTCGACCTCGAGTTGTCAGTTCTTTTTGGTAAATAACCGAGTCCGCACTACTTTTTACACTCGCGCTACCAAACTTGTTTCGCCATTCCACGAAACGGGCACGGAATTCCCGCGGCCCGATTGTTTTCAATTTTCCCCCATTTTTTCCCATTTTTTCCCATTTTTTCCCATTTTCCCTCATTTACGGGTTCACTAAGAAGTTATCATTGTTACGTTTTAACGGTGCGCGTATCGTCTATCTCGATCAATGCGTTGATTTAACGCGTAATTAAAAAATATCGTTTCAATCAACGGTACAACGAAAAAAGTCGAATGGGCGAGCCGTCGGGATCTGAGCTATCGGGTTCGGACCGAAGCACTTGTCCGGTTCAGCGAACGGTCATTCAACGTCCGCACGAAATAATAAAAGAAAAACCCACCTATCCCAGGGACAGAGGTAAGCACATGAAATACTTGAGGTTTATACGAAAAATTTAGCCCGTCTGGTCCATGTACGTATAGCGAACATCGGTACGGATATATATCGAATTTACTATAATCATTTGATTTCCAATCTGAGTGGCATTACGTGCGGTGAATTTCGTAAGATTGGTGAAAAATCGATAATCGATGTTTGAGTAGAGAATAATCACACTCATGCACGTGTTCGCTTCCCAACGTGGGCGTAAAATACCATCTTCATTATTATAGTTGAGCACGCTATTTCCGAATGTCGAAAATAGTACGGCGATGCGATTATGTATTTCTCATTCATCGATATGCGGCATCGTAGCCCCACACTGTTCTCGCCTCATTCATCAAAATCGTGTGGATAGTTATCGTTGAACGATCATGACCTCCCTTGGGTAATTGCCATTCTAGGATTGCGTTTGAACAAACTGATTGGCAAAGTGTCACTCTCGTATCTCATTCGGTTGAGGTTGCCTCGACCGGTCATGCCGTACGTGTTTCGAACTTTCGAGACAACAATAAATATTTTAAGAATTTACGTTCGCGCCCACGGTTCCGTCGGAGTTCCGTCGTATGTAACACATCTGGATGGATAGACGTTAGTAGGCCATGTCTCCATTTCCAACGGTTTCAATTTACATCTTTCGTGTCTGTTAATTTCGATGGTTTACGGACGAAAATTGTCTATATAAAGGAGCTGCGAATTCAAACATGATTCTCAATCCGTACTTGGCGACTCGACCGGTAAGGTGCTCAGAATCTTTATATTTTTCGACTTTTATCCGACTCAAGTATCTATGGTGGAATTGTGTTGAAACACCGGTATTGAGATCGATCTCAGAACCGTCGCTTCGAGAATGCTTTTGTCCGCCAGGGCAGCCAGGTGCGCTGCTCTCATGGCAGAACCGGACCAACTCTATCCAGGTTTAATTGTCTTTTATTTATCTCGAACTTTATTGGATTAACATTGTTGATCGCGTGCGTGTCTGTACGTCTTAACGTGTGTTATATATTGTTGTTTTTTCTATGTGTTTCAGAGCGGATAATATACCCGAGGAATACTCGGGTTCTCGTAAAAGTACCTGTGACCGGAGGAAAACCGATAGAGGAGAAAAGTTGCATGGTAACACACACACAAACACACACTCACCGTATTTCACCGTATTTCCCTCGTCGCTGAATTAATCTCGAGTCAGCGATTTTTCTTCAGGACCTGCGAATGCTCGTATTTGGAAGCTGTGCTAATCCACCAAAGGGAGAGTGGGCGAGAACGGGTCTGACGCTTCGACCGGGTGCTCAGAACATGGCTTTTGGACTTAGAGCACCGAGAAACTCGACTCGGGGCCTCGTTACCGTCACCCAGACCGTCATGCTCAAACATTTATTGTTTAAACGCAACAATGAAGACAGCCGTGGGACGGTGTCGTCGGATGAGCAAGTTTCTCTCTCTCTCTCTCTTATGTATATTACTCCACGGTCGGCGTATATAACTTTTCAACGTTTACAAATACGTCATGATATTTTTGTTCTTGTTTGTCGACTCGATCTAGGCTACTCAAACCGAATCACGACAGACAGCTTGACGTTTTAACCGCAGCTATTTCCGAGATTATTTGGCGTTGTGCCGCCGCCGGTGGCGATGGATCTCAGCAGGGTGGCATCTGTTCCGCGAGTATGAGCGCCGTCGCGCCTCTCAATCTTCCAAAGGCCATTGTTGTCTTGCCCCAAGAAACGCCTTACGTTCAGCATAGCGTGCATTATCTCCAGGATGGTTTGACGGAAACGGTAATTTCCATTGCGAGAGGTGTATATATATATATGATATCTCAGTAATCGCAACAAATAATAATAATATGCTGGCGGCTGGCCAGAATAAAAACTCTTTTGCATTCCCTCAAACGATGGTTTCAGCTTCATCTCTTTGAGTTCTCATCGTCGGACGACCTGAAAGTATTTATCAAGCGCTATCTGTATTTGGTGAGTAACGCGACAATCGCATCTGCGTTTGACTATAATTTACAGAATTATGGTATACCCTATAGTTTAGTATTGTCGAAATGACCAAGTTGCGAATTAATAGTCAGCGGGTGAAAAAAAAAAAAAAAAGAAAAAGATGAGAGTTAAATAAAATAATATCCGCAGTTTCAAGACGAGGGCGGTCCAGGAGCAATACTTTTATTATACAGCATAATTTTATCGAGAGGAATGTCCAAGTGAGTGACCGACAGTTGGGACGTCTATGGGCTCGAATTGAATATTGTTTTTAATTTTGCAGAGTGAGAGCCGACATGGAAGACTCGAAGGGTTCTATACTCGCGGGATGCCCCGAAGAGGGCCCCCTGGAGATTGTTATGTTGGCATTGACCGGACGGGCTTCGCCCCATCTTCACAATGGCATTATTAATGTTGGAGATGAAAATACATACGTGAGCAAAACGTTGGGTTATTATCGATAAAATGTTTTCTCGAGCGGTTGCAATGCAATAATGAGCAAGTTTGGATCCCAGGCGATACCGCAATGGGGTGTACTGGTAAGAAACGAAGTTGGTTTTTTGGTGCACGAGGCCGAAGGCCAGATTAACAAGGTTCCGGGCTCGCGACTCAAAACTCCCAGCCTGCCAATTTGGTTGACTCTGTGTTTGGGACACTACGGCGTTATTTTTAACACAAATCGCGAATTACTTAGAAATTATCACGCTGAAAGACGGTACGCGGTATTTATTAATCGAAGCTACGTAACATTGATTTATTTCGTGACTAATTTTATAGGCGGCTCGCGTAATATGTCAATTTTTTCGTTCCAAGCTTCGACGTTCAATATTACACTTGTGGCGGCAGTCACGCCACATTGACCATCGACACCAGAGCGAAGGAGAGTGTTTCGGGGTCGGATGTGACGACGAGAGATTCGGTGGATATCGCCTCAACTCCGTTGGAAAAGCTCATTCATTCAAAGTACGTTGATTAACAATAATGTTTTAATGAAAATTTAATAAGTAAGCAACAAAGACTCATTGGATGTTCGTCATAGCTAGCGATTAAACGGATTCATATTATCACGTATTATCTCGTATAATTTCGCAGATGGCAAGATGCTCAGATACAATGGAACGGTACTCCGGTGCTGTGAATTATCCAACGCGCTAGCCCGTGCTCAACGTCAGCTGCGGTTAATCATTTTTTTTTATTTTTCCCCCCGTCGTTTCTTTGTTTCGGTAGATATTTACAAACTTATACATTCAATGTCGTACGTTGTCCTTTAAAGTACAATAACTTGGTTCAAAGTCTCTGTACTGTAATAGCTATAATAACGTTTAAACTATTACGTATTAAACGGTATGGTGTCCAGAGTCCAGAGTATTACACTTCGTTATCCCCCCTCTTTCTCGCACCTCTATTCCCAATTATTTTATTTTTATTATATTTTCAGAACTAATTTAAGTTATAATGGCGAACCGTGTATCTACTTTCGGACCCCTCAACGTCGACGATCCTTACGTCGTTGAACAGCATTGTATGGTGTCCAGCACGATTTGCAAACAAAGAACGCCACGCTATCTTGCATCAATATTATGCGCGCGCACATTTTCTTCATGATCTTCCGCACGAACATTCATAATCCGGATGTAAAACAAGCCATTAATATTAATGTCATATTGGATACGTGCTATTATTATTTTTTATTTTTCGAATCGATTGAAAAACAATCCATACGAAATTAAATCTCCCGATGGTTGTAAAATAATAAAAAATAATGGAAAAAATCGATGGACAGAAAAAAGAATGAGAAAAAAGAAAAACGCGTGAATAATCTGGGAAACGTCGATGACGTTCTTCACGACTCACGACGTCGTTCCCGTTGTCGTGAGAAGTGTGTCAAAAGTAATAAACAGTCGGTAGGCGATTATCTAGCGGCGCAACACCGCAAAATCGACGTTTCGTCGATTCGATGCGGATCATCAGTCTGTGAAATCATACTGGGAGAGCAGACGATCGTTATCCATGGCCGTTCGTGAGAAATTTTGTCCGCGATGAGCGAATTTACCAAGGCTTCTCAACCGGATAAAACCAAACGTTTTCCACAAATAATCATCCACACGTTTTTTTAATCGAAAAACGTACGGATTATCGTTTTGTTTTTGGTTGTTTTAACTATTATTTGCTTAGGTATTACTGAAAGATTAAACCATTTTCCGGTCCTTAATTATTCGCTTTGTCCGTAAAAACTCGAGAGATATAGTTTTCCATTGTTTGTTTGTACCAGCGTCCCTGGGAATCTCGAGTTCTTTCATTCGCGTGCTACCGGTAAATAAGCCGCGTTAATCCCGCACAGTTTTCATCGGCGACACCATAATTCTAATCTTATTGTCGTTGATTCATAAACTTTCATGAATTGTTCCAAACGCGTAAATGCACTTTCCACCGGAGCGAATCGAAAAAGTTGAGCGTCGTGTTATAATTAATTCGAACGGTATTAACGGGGCGGGTTACAAGGAGCCCCAAAATAAACGTGTATGTAGGCATATACGACGAAATAGGGGGGCACATTAATCGCCAAACCGCGTCATTCCCCCGGGGAACACCTGTGCTGAGGGGTACACGCACACGCGGCTTCTTGTGTCCCCTCTTCTCGTTCAACTTCCTGAGTGGTAACTCCGCTCTGTTTTCCAGTAACAAACCCGCGCGGCGGACCGTTTCACAGAAGGACGACGTACGGTCTCGATGAAACCGCGTCAGCGCGTCCTGTTCGCCAGTTCCACGACGATCCAACCTTCGTAAACTCGATATTTTATTTACATTTATTCAAACAAACGAATATCATTGCTCGGATCGCAACGTTTTTTTTTAAGAATACACATTTTTTCGTATATATCGTTTGTCCGAGGTTAAAATCCCGCCCCCATCTGCCTATTGCGATTCCATACCATGAGTTTATTCGTTCAATAAGTTTTTCCGTCTTCGTCATAGTGATATGCATATAGTGATGTGTCAATGGAATTAACGTATTTGTTCATAATACCGAAGGTTAAAAACTACAACAAAAACGCCGTTGATTTTGACTAGTTGGCTTGTT
This sequence comes from Sussaba pulchella, assembly GCA_963971145.1. Classification (NCBI taxonomy): domain Eukaryota; kingdom Metazoa; phylum Arthropoda; class Insecta; order Hymenoptera; family Ichneumonidae; genus Sussaba; species Sussaba pulchella. Next base: position 19,338,466 of record OZ020168.1, read on the forward strand.
GGACAAACTCCTTATTCAGCGGTTGATGGAACTTTCGACAAGGAACTATTTCCGTGGTAAGTGAATTTTTATTGTCATAATCTTTTTCTCATCGGTAATACACTTTTCTTAACTCATTTTTTGACCATCCACTCGTTATCAGTTTGGGTATAACGAACAATCAAACTTACTCAACCTCGTGTGTAGCGTTTTACTGTAACCGCAAGGGGGTGGAAATGGGTCTTTCTATCGGAAACCTCTTCGTCTTAATTTTCAACAACAACTCTTTTGAATAACAGCAATGCATACCGAGCCAAATTGACCAGCGCGCATATGGATCGATTAACGCGTAATTTCTCCGATCGTCATCGGATTAATCACGTACAATACATGTATTCGTCGATAAATTCATCGACTCAGGGGATTACCGACGAATAAACAAGGCTCGTTTGTTGCTTTCTTTGGTGACTTTTTTTTTTCTCTTTTTGCTACGTTCGTTCACAATACCGCCATAAGAAATTACTCAACATAAACGAAACGGCATATACGATGCGTGACTAGAAAGCATGCAGAGAAACCGACTGTTTTATTACAAATATGGCTGATATACTGTATGTACCCGTGTTAGCCGGGCACCGATGTGATACGATTAATCATATTCTTCGACAACGCCACACCGTCGCTTTCTCGCGTTTCTGTTGTTCGTTTAATTAATTATCATCCGATCGAGCGTCGTATCAATTAAGTTTTTTTTCTAATTTCATAACCATTGCAAAGTTGTCGGAATTTTCGGGGATTCAGTTATTTCTCACCGGGGAGACAAACCAATGTTGTAAGAAGATGGGTACGCGATACGCATCCGTTGTACCGGAACAATAATGCTATGTATGTTGCACGGTACAATGGACGCACACGGTGGAATAAGCTATAATCGATCTACCATGTTAGATCGAGTTGCGTAGTTACACTGTACCGCCAATCGTATCTTTACCGTCTATAAAATTTGTTGCCTCCACCGTGACGGTTTTGTGAAATTGAGTTACACGCGCGGTCAATAGCCGCGTTAACGTCTCCACAATTTCCAAAACGTTCTTTATTCACCTTTCATTTTATTTTTCTCTTCTCTTTTATTTATTTTTTTTCCATGTGCCTATCGATAAATTAAAAATTAACGGGGTTAAAAAAATTTAACAAGTGCCACTTTTCAGATGTTTCGAGCAACGCTTGAAACAGTCGATGTGGAGATCTTGGACCAACATGGGTGACATCATCCTCAAATTCGTAACTATCATCTGCTGCTGGCTCGTACATCAAAACTTGGGACAAAGTAAGTAGTTGCGTAAGAATTTATGCGTTTGTCACTTAGGGGGAAAAAACGTAGCGATTCGATCCACGGTTTAGTTTAAATTATTGGAAACGTCAATAATCGGTGTAAATGGAGAGGTCCGATACGTATCGTGACACATAGGGACGGTAAGAATAGCCGTTTCCGTTGTCGGGTCCGTTGGAAACTTTCTCGTACCATCGTACGACTATAGGCCGTAAATGTCTATATCGTGTTCCAACGTTGTCTACCGGCCCGTAAGAACAATTGTTCTCCGGGTTGCAGCAACGTATCATCATTCAAACCCCCGTTGTGCGGTCCCACTCGCGGACGCCCGTTTAATTTACCATCCAATCGAACACCAACTGGACACCATCATCAATTGACAAAATAATTAAATTGATATTCCGGGGAAACCCGAAATCGATATACATAACACAGCAATAAATAATGTAAGAAAAAATAAATAACTGAAGAATTAATGAAACACGAGAGTGTGCGCTGGATGGTGCTCGGTGACCGGTGGTCGGTGCCGTGGGCTCGCCTCGGCCGGAACTCCGCTCCAAGGAAGCGCGCATATCTACCCCCGCTATATTAGATGCCTATAGACACGAGCTCCAGTCTCACAGTAGGTGAATGTATATTTACCATGGATAAATAAATATATATATATATATATATATAGACGCGAAAGATATATAGAATCGAATAATCCCATTTAGCAGCGTTTAAACAATTTATTAATCTTTATTAATAATTACGCGTTACTTAACATTTATTTGGATCGGGGTTCCTCGATCCGTAACATCAAACGGTCGCCCAGCCAGATACGTGCAATCGGGGTCAGCTTGAGAATCAGACTGAATAAAATAATACGTCGAGATAACGGTGTTGAAAAATAACAGAAAACAAAAAAAAAAATTGCGACACGTATTTCTAGTAAACGGTCTATTAATATAATATGTAAAACACAATGTGATATATAAGAGACGTGAGAAATACATAAAATGGGAGTTGAACGGATATCGCGGAAAAGAACAAGGCGAAATGGAAAAATAAAAAAAGGGGAATCTCGTATCGATTACCGAAAACGTAAAAAAACGCGGTATAAATCGTTGGCTCGACGACAATCAACATACACGCAGAGCAGCATCTTTCCCCGAGGCGGTCCGCTCTTTGTTTGTCGGGACACCCGAAGACGGATATTAGAGCACAAACTGGCTTACGTACAGTAACATCCAAAACCGCAACAAAACCTGCCGGATGTGGGTAAATGTGCAGAAGCAGCAGCAACGGAGATTTGCCGGTCGTGGTGTGACTGAAATGATGCACAAGACGCGAGCCCGACGCCTCTATTCCCACGGTCCTTTGGGCGAACTTTCAGACCCAGTGTTGGAGATGAAAAATAAAAAAAAAAAAAATGTTCTACGTTCTTCTCCTTGTCACTGCTAATCGACAAATAATATAGTAATGTTTTTTTTTCTTCTAAAATACAAATAATACAGTTATACGTGACACGAGATGTTTTTTGGAAAACGGTGCAACGGCGTCTCACCTGTTCGTGAGCGAGGATCTCGAAGTCGGCGACACCGTTGGCGTTCTCGGGGTGTTGGGCGATCCAAGTTCCAACGGTGACATTGACTTGAGACTCCAAGAGCACGACAGTCCGGTTATGATATCGCCGCATTCACGAAACTTGACACTCGCCAAACCATTAGATAAGGAAGGCGTCGATGGACCCGCTAGTGTCTTTGTCAACGTTATCTGCGAGAGGAAGCGTACATTAGATCCGGCAAGTGTCGGTCAATGACCTTTAATAATCGCGTTTTTGGTATAGATTAATCGTAACTGTATTATTATTTTTCGTTCATTATGCCGACAGGGTTTTGTCATTCCCGTGAATATACGAGTAACCGACGCCAATGACAATGCACCCCAATTCATAAACGCTCCTTACATTCTCAATATCTCCGAGGTAAAAATTTAACTACTTATTATCAACTATACTTAGGTAATTCCGCGGTAATAAGTTTCATTGGAATATTTCTATAACGACCAATATATGGATTATTGAAAATTTATTATCAATTCATCGGACAAATATTGGATTAATAAAAATTTAATCTTTTATCCGTTAGGTTACTGTAATTGGAACCAGAGTACTGCAAGGTGTCAGAGCCATCGATGCCGATCAACCCGGAGCTTACTCGACGGTCCAATATTCCGTTCTACCCGGACCTAATTCGGTGAATTTCAATTACTTTTTTTAGCTCTCTCTCTCTCTCGCTCTCATCAACGATTGAGTTGTTAATTATTATTCCGTGATCAACTAATTAATCCAATCAATCACGTTCTATTAATGCAGCCCATTTTTATTGATAACGACAAAATTGACGTAGAGGTAATTGACACATTTTTTCATAGCGGAAATATAGATTTTTTTGTTTCGTCGTAATTTCATAATAAGCTACATTTTTACGGAACAGTGTAACATCTGTACTTGCCATCTGATCCACGAGCGATTTTATAATAATTGGTCAAAAGTGTTTTGGACACGCACATCGTTTGGGGTTCCGTAACCATTTTCACTTATTTCGAAAAAGAGTTGTTTTAACCATATTTGCTACAATATTTGTTATAATATCGATTTAATGTACTAATTAAAAGCCACATTCTGGAATTCTTTCGAATTTGTTGTATTGACAGTTTATATATTAGAGGACACTCTGATGACGACTTTGAAAGCGAATATCTCGTGACTGAAGAGTTTAAATAAAAAGGTCTTAAGAACCTTTGAAATTGCATTTAAGAAAACCTATTTTCTTAAATACGTCCCGTTTTAATCTGCGGAAGTGGGATAAAAAACGTTTGTTTGCAAAATTTGAAAGATTGTGGCATACAAACAGACGGACGGACGAACGGACTGACCGAAACCGTGAGGGTTCCTACATTTCTACGGAACCCTAAAAAAGGTTGCATAAATTTTGTGTTATGCTGTTCATTAAACTCTCATATATTTCGCAATTCAACGTATTTATTTAAGAATCGGATTTCAATAGTGTTAATCTATTTTAATAAATTTCAGGATTACTTTGTCTTCGTGAATGCTCTGGAGGGCACTCTCGTTCTAAGAAAACCATTGGATTATGAAACGCTGAGTAATTTTTCCGTAGGCATCCGCGCTCAAGTAAGTATATTGAAATGTTTTAAAAAACATTTACCGTCGATAATAATAATATAAAATTAATATTAATTCTCATATGGGCTTGATACAGGACCAAGGCAATCCGCCACAATCGTCGGTAACGACGCTTTTCGTCAATGTCGTCGATGCGGACGATCAAAATCCCGCTTTCCTCAACGATCAGTATAAAATCATTATTTCGGATCACGTTAAACCGGCAAGTTGAAAATTTTTAATAATAATAATTTTTTAGGGAAAATACATAAATTTTCATTGTATCGTTGATTAATTTTTAGGGCACACCTCTGAAAGTAGATCCTGCATCTATTAAGGCCATGGACCAAGATGTCGGTATCGATGCACCCGTCAGATATTCCATTCAAGGTGGAATATTATCTTTTCTTATCTTAAATGCTGAAACTGGGGAAATAATAGTGACTCGATCGTTACTCAGTCACGAGCTACTTACCCCGGCAACTATAGTACTCAAGGCAAGTACCATATATTTCGTACAACTCAATCGAAATAATAACGAGGAATATCTTTGACAGGCAACGCAAATTGATAATCCCGACAGATACGCTCTCGCTACTGTTGTAGTTTCGAGGGAAGGTGGTTTAGAAGTTGTCCCGACAGCCGGTAAGCAATCTCATCGATAAACTCACAACTTCGGCTACTCGTTTTTTTTTTTTTTTTTTTTTTTTAATTTTTTTTAATTTAATTTTTTTCCAAAAACGATTCCTTTTCTTTTTATTTTCTTTGCTGCCGTAAGGGGGTCGATTACCAATTAAATTCCTTCTGAAAAACTACGATGCTAACGTGCCGGAAAATACGCCACCGGGCAGCGTCATCCTCACCGCCGGTGTCAATAAAATTGATCCTGTAAGTAGAACGGACAATTTAACAATTTCGATTTCATATCTGATTATAGGATATATGTAATGTTGATTCAAATGTTTTACTTTTAAGAATTTGAGGTTTTGGCTAGTGGGTGCTGTCGAAGATTTGGAACGATTTTCCATCACGCACTTGGGTGAATTGATCTTAAAAGGAACTCTCGACTACGAAAGAAGAATTCAACATAGTTTTTTGGCTCACGTAACGGATGGGAAACACGTGAGTTACATTATAATTAAAAATTTTCTTTTGGCTCTCCGTTTTTGTTCGTATAAAATGACCCGTTTACGCCAATTAAATGAGAATCCTTGGAATATATAACAGTTGTTCGTAATGAATTTTAGAACGATACAGCACGAGTCAATGTCTCCGTCGAAGATGTTAACGAGTGGGAACCGAGGTTTCGTCACCCGAGATACGAATTTCATGCTCGAACGATGAGAGAAGGTTCCATTGTCGGTTGGTATTGCATCTATTGCTCATTGAAATTAAACTAGTTTAATTAATAAATGAAATTTTAAATGAATTAATCATACGCAGGCAGACTGGAAGCTGCCGATGGGGATAGAGGTGACAGGGTTACACTGTCTTTGAGAGGACCCGATTCAAGGTAAAACCGTACTATATAATCTTTATTAAATAAATATTATTAGCACCTGTTGACTGATTATTCATTGTGTTTAAAAGATTCTTCGAAATACGAGACAATGGAGAATTGATTCTACGGTCGACGGGGGGGGGACCGTTAAACGGAACGTTGGCGCGATTGGTCGCCATTGTATCGGATTCTGGAAAACCTCCGAGGTATATAATTTCATTTGAAAATAAAAAAACGATCTATCATTTTGTTATTTCGATTTAATTGTTTTGTTTGTTTTCGTTTTAAGGAGCAGCATGATACCCGTAATCGTGCATTTACCGAGTACAGGATCTTTGCCGATCGCTGCACGTGCCGCTCCAGCTTGGCTCGGAAGCAGCGTTTTCCTCGTCGCTACTTTCGGAGCCGTTTTAGGTCTCCTTGGCGTTGTAATTTTAATTCTCATTCTTTACATTTACAAACAGTGAGTTAAATGAATAAATCGTTGAACAAAATTTATCGAATGTTTAACCAAATGGACGATTGAATAATGTAGAAAAAAAAAAAAACACAAATTGGTCGGACGTTTAGAAAAAAACCGAAGAGCGGAGGTTCCGTGAGCTCAGTTGGAACGGGATACAGGGAAAAGTCTCCCGTTCCCTCGGCGTTGAACCCGACCCCTCAAGTTCTAGGAGCAAGTATCATCGAGGACGGTCTCGACGGGACCAGAGTTCGCCGGTTCTTCGGCGGTCCGAACGACATCGACAATCCAGTTTTCGGGGAGGATAACGATAACCCGTACAAACCGTCTACCGTTAAAAGTATCTACGTAACCGATAACACATATTAAATCCGTATTCAATAATTTAATCAATATATATATATATAAATTGTTGTTTCAGGTGTTACGTCGGCCCGTAAAATGCCACTGTGTCACAACAGGCACAAAGTAGCTCCCGTGGCAATTACCCCGGCGTTGTCCGCAACATCGAATATACCAAACATAGGCGGACTCGTTCAGAACATGAACGATCTTAGTGCACGCACCAATCTCGACGGTGGCTCTCAAAATTCGTCCAACTACTCCGGCGATCCGCCCGATTCGTTGGCTCCAACGTGGCCCGCTGGTTCCCCATCGAGAAGGGTCAAGAAACTTTCCTGGGACGATGATGACAGGGTTATCACATTATTATATTTCGCTTTTAAACTATTTATCTCAACCCATAATATAGAATTAATTATTATTTCACAAAAGATCCATCGATTTTATGTCCTTGTCGTGTAACTTAAAAATATTTTCTCGCTCTCCTTCGAGCCGATTATTTTATTTATTTATATTATTTATTTTCAGACGGATGATAGTATCGACGTTGGGGCAGAATCACGGCCCGGTGCGAATCACGCGGCAAACGAAAAACTCAACCTGACCGTTTACTTCTGACGAAAACTCAAATATCAACGACATTTAACTGTCCATGACGCCGAGTTATTGTCCGTGTAATACAATCTTGTGGTGGAATAAATAACTGCAACGATGATCGCGAATCGGTGTGTTGTTTTAATTTATTTATTTTTTTTTTTTCTTATTTTACTTTAAACGATAAATATACACGTCCAAACACGTTGTACCGAAATTGGGTCAACGGGCCGTTAAAACCGGTGACGTCAGCGGCGGCACGTACCGCGTATTTCCCATTTCGGCTATCTCGAACAATTCGTGGAAACTGCCGAGCAAACTCTGACGTATATCTATGACCGCGGGGAATCATGGTCAACTGTTTTAACAAACAAAAAGTTATTTCTCTTGATAGAACTTCGTCGATGATCGCAGCATTAATATTCTCATCCTCGTCTATGTATAATTATTTCATACGCCGGAATCGGATATCTCGAAAAAGCTTTATTTTTCTCGAGAGAATGGGATTTCAGAAGTGAGGAGATAACGAGGCGAATGTAAATGAGGTCAGTGGGTTAATCGTGAAAAGACACGGTCTCGAGACTCTCGGGTCGTGACGACTCCTCACCCATTCTAAAAAGATACAACAAACGAGGATTTTAAATGGCCGCGAAACTCCCTTTGCCATTATTGGCCATTGGCCCGGTGTCACGGGGATTCGGGATTTACCGATGGTTCGTTATAAAACTTGTTACTACCACAATTTTCATTGTTTTTTTTGTTGTTGTTTTTTCCGACGTTGATCCGTGACGTTGGACGTGTCTCAGTCCCATCGAGTTTCCGTGGCAAGAGTGAGGATTGTTTTTCTCGATATTGTATCGTAGATAGGATCTATTTAAAAAGGAATATAAATATAGTACGGGGAATAAAATTGATAGCCGTTGTTGTATGAGCGCGTCGCGTGCCGTACAGTGCCGTAACAGTTGATCGCGCACGGAGCCGGTATTACCGCGGGATGTATCGATAAAAGAAAGTGAGAGACGGTCCAAGGTGGGGAGAAAGTGACCCACGGAGAACTCGGGAAGTCGGGAACAGAGCAGGTTCATCGTTTAGTCTCGAGCTGATCAACAGAGACGTCTATTCGCGTAAACGCGCGTCCCATTCGGTCAACCATATTTCGTATATAATCCTCGGAGAACGTGAGTTTTTATTCTTTCATTGCCGCATCCAAGTTTAATCATATAAATAATTGTTGTTAGTGTACATTTATTCTTCATTAACCCTCACGTTAAGAAATTTTTTTCCATTGTTATTGCCAACTATTTAAATATTATCAATCCATGCGATTTCGTTGGATACGTCACATGGAATTTCCGGGAGAAAGTTGCGCGTCAACGGTTTGCGGATGTTAACCCGCCGTCTCCAAACTCTCGATTGCTGCTACACCGTTATAATATAGTTATTACTTAGTTTAATTGATCGCACATGATATCGCACAATGTGCTTCAATGAGCACCGTAATATATTGTTTATTATTATAGGATGGAGAAATTTGGAGTAAGAAAATATTTAGTAACGATATGGATCGTTGTGTATTGTCAAGTTTGTGGTAAGTCTGTATATATTTAAATAATCAAGTTAAAATGATATATATTTTAAGATTTAACTCTATATAATTATTATTTAATAACGATGCAGCTGGCATTGACAATGACAACTCTACGGTAAGTTTTAAAGAACCGGGAACGTGGAGTCAGATTTTGGAAGATTGGACGTTATCGAGAGATTCGAACGTACGTCAAGGAAAAGCAATGAAATATGTCGATAAGGGAATAACGGTATCGTACAAACTCTCGGGAGCGAATAAACGAGATGTTTCGGAAACGGATCTTTATCTTCTGGGTGAGTAAAATACGATCGTTTCCGAATTTTTATTTCTACGAGACTCGTTCGACCCATTAAACCGTCAAAACACTCCCTTTTTGTTAACGTTTTACATAGGTGCGATCGAAAAGCTCGTTTATCGCGTTGATTTTCTCGAAAAACGTTTACGAAGAGCGGAGGAACTTTTGTATTACGTTATATCCGGAAACAGCAATGCAAACGGTATGAATTTAAGTAACCCAACGATTTATTTATTTTTTCATTATTCATATGGCCTCGTATGTCGTGCGTTTTAATGTTTCAATAATTATATAAGTATTTCAAATTGCAGAGCCATGTCCGTCAAACTACACGAAAGTCGCTCGTAATTGTTATCACTTCGGTATTCGGGAATTCGATTGGAAATCCTCGGCAAGTTTTTGCCGTGGTATGGGTGGCAATATAGTGGCATTGGAAACGGTTGAGGAAAATCAAGATATCGTTAATTATCTTCAAACAACGAAAAGCATAAAGAACAAAAGCTTTTGGACGGGGGGATTGAATCCCGGACTGTTGTGGATTTGGGCCGATAGTGGCAGGCCTGTGCATAAGGATCCTAAAGAGACTGTCAGCGGCGAAGGAAGGTCCGTTATTTAGCATTAAATCGAATGAATATTGCCGATTTGCTGATTTGACAATTTGACTATTTGTCGATTTTACGATACCGAAAGTATAGATATTTATTTTCAGATGTCTGAAGTTGAATTACGATCCGGCTTCGGGATTATATTCTTACAAGGGTGAAGATTGTCGTTCCAGGCAACGATACATTTGCGAATTGACGCAGGACGACGAGGCGGCCAACAAAATCGAACGAACGGCGCGAACGCTCATTAAAACCGAGTAATCATGACGAAATATTTTTTACAAATCATCGTAACCCGATAAATTATTACCAACACCGTTTATGTATATATAGACATTAATTATACAAGTATGAGTTTATTTATTGTCGTACATACGAAAAAAAAAAAAAAAAAAAAAAAAAAAAAAAAATAACGATGATGATGGTCATTTGGTATTGAGGAAAAATGGGGAAAAAAATAGCGTAACCTATACCTTGTTACCAAACAAAGCTCTGGCTCCGGTTTCATCTACGCCGATGTCTAATGAAACATAATTCACTGGCAAACTAAAATCGCTGCGTCATCATTGCATCGACTAATTTACTCAACTGTATTAACCACAAGTACAATTAACTCACTTAATGTACAAATGAAATAATAAAACGTTTTTCGTGACACGTATGTAACCAAAAGTCGATTTTATGAGATTTTTGAAGATTGTTGAGTTTGCTCTATAACTACCTACACATATTCGTTATTTAAAATAACTAGTGAGCGGTGGAAAAATAATAAATTATTACGTTTTTTTTTACATAATTATTATTTCATTACCTAATTTCCGGCGGTTCGTACGTCACCGGCCGAAATTTTTTTAGCCAATGTCAATGCAGCCTGATGAGCCATAACGAGGCTGCGTTTTTCACCACTGGCGAGTGCAATTGCGTCATTGACATTCGTGACCAATCCACCTTTGGCTGTAATGGCTTTGCGGGCTTGCTCGATCTCGTCTCGATCGACACCGCGACAGAGATCTTCCACAACTGCCAAACGATATCCCAAATAAAGTCCATCGAGACAAGTTGCTTTTACGCAAACGTCCAGAGCAAGTCCACAGACGTAAACATCGGTAATGCCGTTGCGGTTGAGTATGTTGACTAATTCCGTGGGATGGCTCGCCGCGTTGTCGAAAAACGCCGAGTACGCGTCCATATCCGGTTTTGAACCCTTGCGCACCTTTCGAGGTAGGAAAATAAACAATAAAACACACACTATTTCAATTGGATCGTCGATTCGCGATACGTAGGTTGGGTTCATCCGAGGCGGAAAAACATTGTTCGTACATATATATACTATATATTTCTCTGTGTGCGGTCATGGAAACACGGGTTGAATGAATAAATCGCCGATAACTTTGATCAAGATTAATCGTACCTGTTCAGATCCTGGGGCGATTATCAAGTCATTGTGCAGTTGCGCTCCCCACGAGTCTATTACGCAATGTCGAGGCCACAAACGTTGCTCCAAGTCGGGCTCGAGAAATCTTACGGTATCGAACGGTTTCGCATTTTCTTTCGTTATCTATTTGACAAATATTATTTATTAATATTATTTTTCTTCGGAGGAAATTAAAATTTTTTACGCCGGTCGAACGAAAATAAATTACTCGTGAATCCGGGTGAAGCCGACGCGTATGAAGATTTTCATAAAATCCTATGTGATCATTCGGATGCCAGTCTAATGAATAAACGATTTTTTTCCAAATTTTTTCCATAACGAGACGATTTATCGGCTCGACGACTTCCGCTCCATCCTCACCGGAACCGCAATTTTTAAGCGCCAACGAGCCATCGATAAAATCGTTTTGAACATCGACGACTATCAACGCGCATAACGGATTCAAAGCGATTGATATCCAGTCGGCGTAACAGCTGCGACATTAGACATTTTTTTAAAATTAAGACAATAAAATAATTGATTATTATTGATAAACGCAACGTCATCGTATCCATTATATATTCAATATATAACTCAACAAAGATAATGTGACCAACGTCGATTAATCCAATCGGATTTTTACGGATAAACGAATTCGTGATGAAAACCGAGAGTTCATCCCGGTTCCGATTCTCGTTTTACCGAAAATTGTCGCGATAGCTACGATGCAAGCCTACTACCTTACCGGTTCCATTCGTTGCCGTTGACCAAACCGTCCCCGTTGCTATCGAAAATATCGAATATCTCGTCGATTCGATATTCCGCGTGTTCAATCTCATGAGGATCGAAGAATTCACCGCAGAGCGCTTTGAATTCAACGATATTCAAACCTTCGTCCTTGTCATTGTCAAACCTAGCTAAAACTTGTTCCGCGGATTTCCAATCTTCGCGGTTAAAACTCATTATTCGGTACGGAAAACGGGTTTAAACAATTGTTCGTTAATAAATTACAATACCGTTCAACGGAGAACCTGCTCTTTCAAATGTTTACCCTCGTAATTGCCGATGGTTCTCACCAATTCGAATATACACTTCGTTCGAACGCTTCTGAACGTTTACTTTTACACCAATGCGGCTTATTTTCCGACAACAAAATCAATCTTTTATCGACGAAACATGTTTCTGGCCAACGGGTTACCTGGATACCGTTCAACGCTCGTTCAAGCTTCAGAAACGACTGATCTATTGATCCTACTCCTATTCCACCACCACGCGGATCGTGACATTCAATGAAATTTTATCCGAGTGAATCCGACCCACACCGGGGTCTCCATTTTTCCCACTCTTCCACAACTCATTTTCTCATGTCCGCCGCGCCGGCATCATACAAACAGTCCTTCAACAACGCATTAATTTAAAACCGTACTACCATCAGTTATTTTTACTTTTATATTTATGCGTATTGCATAATCTTTATCAACCTTTTGCCCAACCGGGAATCACCGTAAATAAATAATAAACACAAGAGGTTATAAACAATATAAAAGCACTAAATTAAGAGCAACAAATAAAAAAATAAATTTCATGAAACCGCACAGCGTCCTGTCCGAGCCGCCGACGAGGCTGCTGCCGGCTGCCGGCTGCCGGCTGCCGCCGTGCGGAGTGGGACAGAGGCCCGGTACTTTTGTCGTTGCCGTATACACCGGAACCTCTAGCGCTGCATCGTTCATTCGCATGTCATCGAATGTATGAGTCATCGACATTTTCCATCGTTCTGCCGGTCAGCCAGTATTTCTGTTGCATCCTATGTTTATTATGCGTTGGTAGGACTATTGGCTGGTTTATAGCGTTAAATTCTATAAAACTATGGCACAGGTCCTCAACGGTGGACGAGCCAAATTAAGCATAAGCAATAACAAAAACATTTAATTCCGTTGAATTCGTTCTCGCGGATTTCCGCTATGATTGCGCTACTTCGCTCCTACTCCCGCCGGTACTTTGACACGTAACCGTAATGGCGGAGACGTAAGAGATGGTAAGTCCCTATGAGTGACAAACCGGTAAAACGGTGTTACATTTCCATAATCTTGACGAAAACTATGTTACAACGGCTGAGTAAAAAGCCTCCGGTTTTCCTATATAGATATAACGCGGAGCATTCTACAGCCCCTCTTCGCTCGCAATCTCAGCTTGGACATACGGTTTTCCGTTTTTTTTCTCCGTTTATCAGAACGCATCCTCAAATATTGAGGTACACTTACGGTAAGAGTGATCATGTTTCTACTTACCATGCCCACATTGAAGGAAATAGGTAACTTCTTTATAAAATTCCATATGCTAACAATCATTACCGGTTTATCATAATAGCGATAAGAATTATTATTTTGCACCGATGTCCCGCGACTGTCGTGACGGAAATTCATTGCCCTGTACTCTTCTCTTTGTTTTTTTATAAACTGTATTTTAAAAAATTAACAAAACACACGAAATAAGTACAATGTATTCCCGACATATATATTATGAGAAATACTAGAGGTAAAAATGATAAATAATCAGCATATACGATAAATGATATTGTGCTTTGGACATTTGGACAGTCACACATACTTTTCCTTGCTGGACCAAATAATCATTCACTCAACGAATGTTTGCGGTCGCATTATAGTCCTTGACCGAGAATATCCCGGTATTAGACCCCAAACAGTTAATAATATTACACACGCTATAATTAATCCCAATGGAACCACGAAATAGTTGTTTGATTTTTTATAATTTTTTTAGCCACACCTATTCCCCCCTGCAACTGGACATGAGACATATCCATGTGTATGTCAATGTTTCATCGATATTTTTAGCGGTCAAAAATAATTAAAACTTTTTTGTTTTGTTTTGCTGTGAAGTTTCCGGGTGTTGGCGACTGGGCTGGTCGGGTTGGACGAATAATATTGTAATATGATTATCAAATCGTAATGACATCGTTATAATATCGTTGATGATAACTATGCATTGTGTAAAGTGACAAAATAATATAAAATTAATTATGTAATCGAATTCACCACGGAAATTTGTTAAAACAGCAAAAAAAATGGGTGTGTCACTTGTCAAGACTCGTTTAGCATCAATCAATATCGACAGATCGATTCGTAGGAACGCATTCGTAGGTTTCATTGAGAAATTGTATTGCAGGTAAAAAAATTTTTGTTGTACATACAGTGACGTGTCCACGTACACTTTCTCCCATTCATCATTGTCCCGACGTATCTTCTTTTATTGTTCTATTATTTATTTCTATAACAACCGTAAGTAAAACGCACATTACTCGTATTCCGAGTAATCCAGGATACACCTACAAGGCTTCCTTTGTTTAATGACGCGTACGTGGACGTTTATAACTATTTATCGTCCTTCGTCATTTGCTGGCAGAAAGCGTTTCTTTGGGCATTTAATTCATCAGCCATTTTGTTTATAAATGGATGCTCAATTTTACCGTTGGTCGCGGCAAAGAACTCTTCCAGTTTACCGGGGGCCTTGTCACGTTTTTCGTATTCAAACGCTTGCATTATAAGATCCAGTCGATCGAGATCTTTGACATACCGAGCTTCAGCCGATTCTTGACATTCGTACTCCTGTAAACCATCGAAATTTTCACTGTACATCGACATTTGACCAAACAACACCTTTTATCAACCTCATTCCATCATCGTTCTCTTACTCTGAATATTGCCAGTATTTCGGGTCCTCTGTCTCCTACCAGTTGACAAATTTCTTCCATAGCCGCGTCCTCGCGTCGGTGCTTCTCATCGGGAGGTATGCCGCAGTGCGGCGTGATGTCACCCACGATACATTCGGCAAGGTCATGCACCAGAGTCATTTGCATTATCCTGAAAGTTTAAAACAAAAGACTCGGTATAAAAACAAAAAAAATGTTCATTTTAATTGAATTTCAACATCAAATAGTATAAGAATGATACTGGAACGAGAGTATCGATTAAACAAGGCATACTTTGTTCTGTCCAATCTGTCGTCACCATCCACCAGAAAAGAAAGCACTGCCATTCGATACATATGTCCGGCGATTGGTTCTGGATCTGCAATATCCTGGAGGACCCAGCCGGTTCTCTTCATGTGCTAAATATTATTTATATGTTAGAGTTTAATATTATTTTTTCATGGAATCGATAAAACGTACGTATTGGTCAACTATAAACCTATTTTAGGACAAATGTAATACGTCGAATGTCGAAAATAGAAAGGTCGTAAGTGGAATATTAACAAGCTATGAATAAACGTTGTTGTTGTTCGATAAATGAAACGGTCGCGGTAGTTAAGACCGATACGCAGTTTATATCTATAAATAATAAATAAATTAACCTTCAATCGGCCGATCAATTCCATAAACTCTTGCAACTTCTTGAAGTCCATTATCGCAGATTTATATATTTCCTTCGACTTTTTACCCGTTTCCACGTTTGTTAAATAATATTATCGAAACAAGACGACACCGCGGCAACACGGATTTTTCAACGAACCACAAATCACAACATAACCTCCCGTTAAAACTGTGAGAGTGAGAGCGTCACTTGTCTATCGATGATAGATCTTTAACAAACTGAACCGAACTTGACGAAGGAACAACGGCGACAAGAAAATTATTATTTACTCTTAATCCCTCTTGAGTGTAATCTCTATTGGCATCTGTCGGACCTCGGTCCTTTGTAAACATTCGACTCCCTCGATCATTCGTCGGTTTTTATATCACAAAGCCCTCGATTGTTTTGTCTCTAAACGTTTCTTTGTTATTATTACGCTCTCGATAACGCAACACGGCAATACGATTCTCACTTATATTTTTTTCTTTCAACGCAAACTTCATTGTTCCGTTATAAGGCCGTATGAGGCACATTGCGGAAGTCAGACTGAGCTGCATAAACGAACACGATCGATGGCTCATCGTGTAGACATACCATACTATACTAATATTCTTATCAACTGTATATTATCGTCAGTCTTTGTATAAGTATGCGTGAGACGGTTTGGGACATTGGGACTGCGGTCTAAAATAAATAATTTCACAAGGATACGAAGGAAAATAATACATATTTTAAAACGTTTATAGTATTATATCTTTATTTATTTATCATATTGTAATTCGATGATAATTAAGTAACAGAACTTTATAGAGACGATTCGATGCTTTGTAATATGGATTTATTTTATTAATTTTTATTTTATTTTTCATTTCCATGCCGTTTTTTTTTTGGCTCGTCCAACAAT
The DNA here is from genome assembly GCA_963971145.1 of Sussaba pulchella. Taxonomy (NCBI): domain Eukaryota; kingdom Metazoa; phylum Arthropoda; class Insecta; order Hymenoptera; family Ichneumonidae; genus Sussaba; species Sussaba pulchella. The sequence goes on from OZ020168.1 coordinate 19,355,020, forward strand.
ATGGAACTTAACCATGTGTTTACTCGTAGCCCAGATTAATCCCACGTGACAGGGACAGCTGAAAAATAATAAAAATTATTGTTGCAATCAATCGAAGATCACACTTAGCATTAAAAATATTCAATAGGTAAAAACAATGTTGTGAAAATCGGGCTGCAAATGGAACGATTGTAAACGTCACACTTGTGAAAAATTCACATATGTATTGTTGTACGCCCAATTGAAAACAAAGCGATTAAATGAAAATAAATCGTCTGTCAAGCATCGGGCGAAGGATGGTTCGCGACAATATTACCGGGTCAGTGGCATCATTACTGATACTTACGTTTTTTTTTTAAACGAACAGAATAATTTATCACGTTGTGACCGGGGGGGCGAGATTTAGGAAAAAATTCTGGCCACGAAGCGAAACAACTCCCGTTGAAACACGTTTGACGCGGAAATGAGAATGGGCACTCTACCATAGTGACCGAAAATTGTAACAGTCGTGTGCTGAAACAATAATAATAATAATTATTATTATTATCATAGCATCCGGTAGAATTTCGTAGTTGACGGTGGTGGCTCGAGATAATATTTTAATCTTGGTTTGTCAAGTTTCGGAAAACTCTTTTCATGATATATGATAAAAATGTCGGCGACGACGCGCGCGTTCCTCGAACCAATATTTGATTCGAATAACTCGGATGCGCATTGACGCGATTAATATGCCAGTGTTTTGGAGGTCATCAGAATAGTCTACTTAACTCTGTGACTAACGAGCATTGGCACGATGGTACGTATTATACGGGAATCACGAAGGAGACTTGGCCAAAAACAAAAACAAAAATAAAAATCGATAAAACTTTACCTAGGCCGGAAACTTGTTAAATTCCATTAAACGTCGCCGTTATTTTCTTTATCCCGAACTGGTTTAAAATCCGAAGGGTTGCCTTGCCCAAAAACTTTTTCGACAATTATTTGGAATCCATTGTCCAGCTCGCCTCGATGACGCTTTCCGAACGGATTAATTGCTGTTTAAATTTTCACTGTAATGACAAATATTTTCACATTTTATTACATAATACTACATTTTTAATGCTCTATTGTGTATGTACGTTCAGCCCATGAGTTATAACACAAAATGTCATTTGCGTCACAATAAAAAACGAGCTTTGACGAATCAATTTACCCCAAGCGTATAACTGATATCACAACGATTACATAATGAAGTCAGCAAATAATTGGGGTTCACAGGTGACACGAGTTGGACAACTCGATTATTTACCGATAGCTTACTCGTCTGTTTTTCAACGATGCCCAAAAATCCTCTCGATTCGACCGTCAGACTGGACAACGTCGCCAATCCAAAATGCTGTAACAATAAATCATAAAACATTTAATTTACCCTTGTCATTGTCCTTCGTTATACATTTATTTTTAATTAACCGTTCAAAGTCTATGTAACTTTGACGCTTATCATATAACAATTTTTTTTCTCCATGGTTATTACAGAAGAACGAAAGTTTGTATTAATTAATCATTGTTTTTATGAATCAGCATGCGAACATCATGTCCAATTGCAAGTTGAAAACAAAATTGAAAATAATAATAATAATAAAATAATGTATAGTTAACCTCTGCTGGAAATCCGGTGGCTAATGTTCCCCTGCATTGGCTATAGCAACCTTGTCAGAATGCAACATGCCTCTCATTAACTGTAATTATTGGAATAAATTCATTTTGTATTAGTCTTTGTCAATTTGACAATATGCATTGATTGCATTTGATATTTATAGTCAGTAAGACTAATCAATCGATCATGGACAATCAAAATTTGCAAGTTCATCATTTAAGAATTATATTATTGAAAGAATAGTAAAGAGGCTGACCAGATTGTCTATATAAAGTGGAGAACCAACCTGGAACCGTCATTGCAAAACACCCTGGAACAATTAGCTTTGAAATACCGGAAGAACGGAGAAACCCCCGTCGGCGCTTATCCGTCAATAGCCCAATTTTCATATTTTGATGTTTGGTTTTCTGGTCAAGTTGAGTCTAATTCTATGTGGAACAAGGCCCAAAGCAAAATTCTTCTTGAGACGGTGGCCATCGATGTTCTTAACGAATCGATGAGCGGCATGACTGTAAAACATTGATTCTATAAAAAGGAATGCAGTTATCATTAGGTTATAGATATCAAATAATAAAAAGAAAAGAAAAAAAGTGTGAAGCGCTGCCGAATGGGGAAGCAGCCGACAAATGTTCATATTTATTTAACATGGAACAGAAAAAGAATTTTTGGTTCCAAATGGACTTGTATTCTCTCCATTAAAAACTTTGACTATCGCACACCTTTGCCTATGGGTAACCTTAAGCAACGGTTTGCAGCGACTGTTTCAGAATAGGCAATGATGATCCAATGATCGACAAATTACACGGAATAATTGCATATTATAGAGCAATTCCAAACATCATTGTTATACCAAACGCGTAATTTATACAACAATAAAAAACGTAGTTTCAACCAATGTACAAACAATGTGGGAATTTAAGCTATCTAACTCTCTTAAAATTTACGATAAATCCTCGGTTTTGGATACTTTTCACTACTCGCGAGATAGTTGAAATAAAAAAAAAAAAAAAGCAACAATGTCAGAAGAACAAAAGCTTACATGACTTGTATTTAATCAAAAATTCGTTTAAAATTGTCTCAATCTCTTAGAGGTTATGTTAGCTTACTTGGCCTCTTAACGCCACGGAACTTGGAATTTATCACGGTTAATCGGGTTTTGGTGGTAAAATTATTAATTCAATTAATATGTTACAGCGCACAACAGCTCGAACAAACCAACTTAGGTTTTTCACGACTCGCGGTAATTTACGGCCATTGACGAAGCCACGAGGCCACGACTACAATAATTGCATACTCATAACGTCCAGCGAACTGCGATGTTACATTTCAATGAAATTCATATTTGAGATAATAAACAGAGCGTCCATACGACAATTAATTTACTTTTACCAACGGACCAATATAATTAAACATATGAATGATAATATAATAATTTTATTATTGACCGACATTACTTACCCAAGCGCTGGAATACGAATGGCGTGAACTTTCGTGACATGGAGACTAGAGGTAAGGAGTACGCACGACCGTGGAAATCGCGGTCGAAATGTGTTCTCCGAAACCGAGAAAAAGTCGTCAACGCGAACCGAAATGGAGAACCACTGCTCTATGCGACTGAAGTGAGCGACCTTGAACCTAGCTCTACGATTCGCTCAAGTTTTATCGGCGCTAACTTCATCTCGGTTCGCGTTGAAGTTCAGTGGTGCCCATTCATCCAACTTTTTCGGCACTTTCGCGCACGTTTCTGAGCGGTCCGTGCGTACTCCTTACCTCTAGTCTCCATGTTTCGTGAAATGGCGGATAATGGCGGCGGCAGCTGGCGGCAGCAGCAGCAGCAGCAGTTCTTTGCCACCGAGCTTCGCAACGGGGCATCACTACCAATCACTACGAGGTTTTCGGTAGTTTCCGGCGTTACTTCGATTGAAGCGCCCTCTTTTCGCCTTATTCATCGTGGTTTTTCCCGTTTTTCCCGCGCTAACGTTAAGACGATGGACTATAAACGCTCTCTCCTTCTCTCACGCTCCGCAAGGAGGGATGATAGCGCTGTCACCTTTGCACTGGGCGATGTAGTCCATTACCTTAACATTCATTTCCGGTTTCCGGAACATTTTAATAGATAGATAATAGATAATTTAATATCTATTTATAGTTCAACATAACAATTAAAGTTAATCGGATGAATAAATAATATAGCAAACGATAATAATGATTTATTGTTTATTTAATTATTAATTATAATTTAATAATCAATTAATTATATATTATAATTTTATATTTAGATGTGTTGTTATTTATATTGAAACTACTATACTAACAAACCAGGAATGGTTTCAGTATGCCTCGCCACTGTCTGACTCGGCACAGTCTGCCTCGACACATTTCGATTCGGCACAGTATGACCCAGCTCAAGCTACTCAACAGATGGCGCTGAAAAGTCAGCTTCACTGCACATTGTTCCATTGCACCAATATTAGAGAGAATATTGAATTACGGCAATAATTAATTATCGTTCGCTGGATGTTGTCGGTGTGTTCTCTTACTCGCGCATGGGACTATCTTATCCGTTGGGGTGCAGTCGGCAGGCTCAATTGCTTTGCGACCTAAATATAACCCGACACAGTATGACCCAGCTCAAGCTACTCAACAGATGGCGCTGAAAAGTCAGCTTCACTGCACATTGTTCCATTGCACCAATATTAGAGAGAATATTGAATTACGGCAATAATTAATTATCGTTCGCTGGATGTTGTCGGTGTGTTCTCTTACTCGCGCATGGGACTATCTTATCCGTTGGGGTGCAGTCGGCAGGCTCAATTGCTTTGCGACAGCGCCTGAATAATGGCAACCGACGAGACAGTCCTGCATTTTGGCTTGTCTATCTTTCGGCTGCGATTACCATCTGGCAGCGCGGAGCTTTTTCCGGTTAATATTTACGACAGCGTGAACGGGAAGTTTATCTGTGACGCAAGTGGACTGAGTTAATACATATAAACCAGACTCCCTCGAGCTGTCTCTTTTCTACTCGTGGTGAGGCCCATCCTGTCGGCGGCAACCAAACCGGATAACCTAAACCTTAAATTTTTCGTCGTGTCAATTTTTTTGCCCTTCCGACTTACTTTTTTTTCTCTACAATCGATATTTTTCTACATTTATCTGGGAAAGGATAAAATTTGATCCTTTTGAGGAAAAAAATAAAAATAAAAATAAAGCGGTATAAATTTTAGTACTAACCGGTCCTCACAATAGTCGACGAACATCTTGTCAATGATAATTCGTAAGTTTAGAAAATGAAAAAGAATTAACAACAACGGGTAAGAGTAGACATTGGAATGCTCTTGCGATTTGGTTGGATTTGGAAGTAGCGATATGTTTGGAGCCCGTGGCTACAGATAACTAACATATACGAAACTGTCCAAATAAACCTAGGTTCTTATAACCAACGAATTTCATTACCAATACCAACGTCCTCGCTAAGAATACGGTGACTCTATATTTACTCGACGTCGAAACTTAATTAATGTCAATTAACACGTTGGTCCTGTAATGTTTTCTTGTTAGTTAACATTTTCGTTTTTCCTTTTACACGACTTTGCGACGGTCCCGTCGAGTTTACTAAATTTCACAGTCGAACGCGAAAACGAGAGTTTGAGTACAGTTGGCTATGGCTAGTGACAGGGCGAACCGGTTGACAGCCTGTATGGTTTAATAATCGGCAAGTGCCACCTAATTATATTTTTATTACCGGGGATGATTGGATTGATTGTATAACATACATACCGATCAAACCGTGTCCGCGAAATGCATCATCCATTCGCACGGCACCCGATCATTCTTCATTATTCGATACACAATATCCGCTAGCTAGCCGATTACGTATACCGACGATTGGTATCGGATAACCAAGTTCCGTCCAAAGAATAATCAATGACGCTCAAGTACGCGATGAGCCGTCACGCATACAACCGCCAACAATTCATGTGTTGCATGTTATTGCGTATGTATATTATTGCGATATCGTGCCGAGCGTGGCGAACCCGGTCCACTACCTGACCAAGAGATACATGTTAAAAAGTAGAGAGCGAGCACGGCTAACGAATTGCCCGACGACCCATCGTTATAACCATCTATTTTAAATGGAAGGTGCGTACTTGCCGGTCGACTTTCCAAATAGTTAGCACACACAATGATGTCTCGTTCGAATTTTCGTTATTTCATCTCCAAATGTTTGATACTAAACCGGGGAGTTAACACTTTCCCCTGACCGTGTCTATCCCACACGTGCTCCTACCGAAGGTACGCGGCGTTACACTCGTCTTTGCAATTATCATTATTATTATTATTTCTCTTCCACAATGGTTCTTTGAATGTCCGAGTGAGAAAGTGTCGTGTCAGCCCAGAGAGCCCGAAATTTTCATTTATCACGCACCATGCAGTCGATCCTGCATCGACACGTGTAATTAAACTTCATTCGAAGCGCGTAACGGGTATTGTCGCAAGACTCCTCACCCGGTACTCGTCGCACAGTCCATCCACGTAGCTGCTCGTTGCTCTCGCTGCTGCTGCTGCTGCTGTTGCTGCTGCTGGTGGTGGTGGTGGTGGTGGTTCTGTTGCTGGTTACGCTGTTTTAACAACGCTGCTAACAACGTTTCTGCCGTCCTACCTGCGCCACTAACTCCGGTGCGTTTTCAATTGACAGAGGGGAGACACCGGCTTCACATGGGAGTCGCCCGTCCTCGCTATATAAAATCGAATAGCTGTTCTATCAATGCCACAGTACTACAGTGCTTATCCGTCAACGTACCGGATTATATCCGCAATTCTTCATCGAGGTAAGCTTGCGATTTACTGTTACACGTGCTTGTCGTACGCGTTCTCTTCATCCGCGTTCAATCGAGTAAATAATATATTATCGTGTTGGGTTTTACAGATTTTTCTGTTTCGAATTTTTATGGTTTTTTACTGAGTCTGTTATAGAATCGTGTGACATGTAACAAAAAAAAATATATATAGGACGACCGCACCGGTTCTCGAAAGAAATTTATTGTTATTCGTTATTGTTATTGTAAAACATAATACGTATTTTAAATTTCCAGATGAATTCACGCATAGTTTTCATAGTCGTTATCTGCTGTAATGTCGCGAACTATACAAGAGCGGATAATCATGATGGAATGAACGCCGTGGAACGACAATTTGGCAGTTTGACGGGAGTTATTGGCGGTCCTCATATCGGTAACGTCGAGGACCATGGCGATAACTTACCGCACGATAGAACAAAAAGAACGTTATTTCTTAAAAAGAAAATTTTGGGGGCCGGGCTTCTAGGGTTCGGTCTAGGGGCAATCAAAGGGTAAAACCAAACGCACTTATTGTCCTCGTAACGTGACGAATCACGAACGAGAAAAATACTTCCGTATTTAACTTGTTTTCACTTTTCCACGGGAATAGATACAAAGCTGGATATCGACATGCACCGGAAGTTCATCACGTTTACGTAGCTCCACCGTCGGTTAAGTACGTCGAATACGTTGAGAAACCGGTGTACATTGAGAAAATCGTCGATGGACCGGTATTTCAAGCTGCGTCGGAGTACGGACCGCCGAGACGGTCTCCTTCCGATCTTTCTCCATCTTACGGGTAACCGCGGGTGCCATAAATACGATACGTTGATAATACTCTTTTCGCTTATTTACTAATTATGTTTATCAATTCAGCAGCATCAGCAGCAGCAGCAGCAGCAGCAGCAGCGGCGGCAGCAGCAGCAGCAGCAGCAACGGCAACGACGGTTATTGGTGACTCTACGGACCCAGCAATGGCTCATAGACGCTACGCTTCCGGCCACCCCTACCATAATATAATATATATGTCTTATATGATTGTACTTTTAACATTTTTACGTCTTTCTTAATATAACGACATTGCCACGCCACATACTTGTGTTATTCAATTCCCAAATTACCATACTCCCATTGTTTGAGTATACATTTTGCAGCCTGATAATTTGCAGACGACCACCGTTAGCTATTAGTCCTGGAAAATATTAAGCCCCATTATTATTCGACAGTGTTATATCGAAAATATGATAAAGCAAAATATTTATCAATAAGTGTGAGTGTGATAGAGAAAGCATTTTTTCAAGAGATTTTATCTCAATTACTTATTGCGCATCGGGAGTGTTACCAAATTATTCCAACCCTCCTCGCACAACGCAGAGTACGGAAACATTATCGACAATCAAACGAATTATAAAATAAATCCATAAATACCGTTAGATTGACCACCTTGGCTTCGAGAGGTCAGAGTTTTGACCGTCCGTAGATTTCGGACTGCCGTGGATCCCTCCTGCAGGCTTTTGGTATGATAAATTCAACATAGCGGCCACTCGACAACATATTAATATTGTTGCAGACGCGAATATAACGAGGACGACGACGCCGACGAAAGAATCGTTAAAAAGTTTGATAAATCGAGCGGTATAACAAAAAATCATCAAACCATAATAATTATCGACGTTGGAGCATTAATTATGCCATTATAATATCAATATACCACTTTTATTGCTTATTTTGCGCCGACTGAAGACGCCAGCATCGTAATAACGTAATAACGTCGAGCGCCTATTTCAAATACAGATAATCCATATCCGTTAAATATACACTTTTTTACGATTATTTATGTCAACGATTAACATCGATCCGTTCATTATATTCGAATGATTTTAACACAGACAGTTTGTTGTAATATCGTTAAAACGAGCTTAAATAAACGATCGAACTATATCCGTTGTGTAATGCGTATAGCAACGGTGCGCCTTATGCAGCACGATACATACAAATACAATTTGCTCTCCACACCGCGCACTACTTATATTTTGTTATGGTTTTATTGTTTATTATTATCATTCAATGATGTCAAATAATAAGAGAGAAAAATAAATTTAGAACGATGGAATTTGGGGTCGAAACCCATCGTTAACGGGTAAGTAAAACGACGGTATGCCACGTTATACCTTTTCTCACGCTCATTATTCAACATGTGTAATTTATGTGTTACGTCTTTTAAAAAAGAAAACTACTCATTATTTCACTATGATTCAACAAATCGATATTATGTACAAAAATATGTTAATGAAATTCGTGAAACACATTGGCAATAAATGTGTAAGCTAAACTAACAGATTCATATAATCATCAATAGCTTTACACGTAACATTTCACAACGAAAAAACAAAAAAAAAATCGAACAAGACGATGGTCATAAGACGCTGGATCCGCAATAAAAAATCGCACGGGGTGTGTCCCGTTGAGAAAAAATGTCCGCAAAAACGTTTTTTATACTGTAAAAAGATAGTGATTAAACGTACGACGTACTGTGTCATTAAATTGACAATAGGAGTAAAAATAACATCAACAATAACACGACTAACACGAACCAGCCAGCAACTTGTGAACATTTATGTGTTACAATTTTCTGTTGTCTCGACTTGGTATGGAGTATATTGTTTAATCATAAGTGGTGACGTTCCAACTTTCACACGCACTACAACAAAGATAAGAAAACGGTATTAATATCCCATTCTGAACAATTGAGGAGCCAGCCAGAGAGGCAACGATTGTCATTTATAATATTGATAGTATCGTTAGTATTATTATCGATTGCGTGAGGCGAATGTGTGAAAAATTCATATGACGTCGATCGTTTACCCGTTGGATAAGTCTCATCGAGCAATTAGCAGTTTATTGCTTACGAGATACATTTTCATTGTTATGATTGTGTAACAAACGGTATCTCATGGAATTTCGCACACACGAATATATGAAGGAACCTTTTGGTTCATTGTAAATGTTCCTTATTTCATAACATTATGTACACTCTAGGTTTGACTTTTGTTTCGACAGCTACACAAACAATTTCACGAATCCATAATTAGGCCGATAAAAAAGGTATTTAAAATCCATGTAGTTTTGCCGTAAAGGTATACGATTTGACCTTCGGTGCTCTTATATATCACAATTCATTATCAATTATTGATGCAATAGAATCAATACAATATATTATTCCAACGACAAACATAATATTCTTTTGTTATTTGTTGAATTATCTGGTGAATAAATTCGTATGATGGAGTATGCGGCCTGCACAAACTCCCGACGACCCGTCTGCAGGGTTTATCGAAAAATCTCCAGTGACGCGCGGAGGGGTCTGCTGTGTATACATGGGAGGTAGTTTGGCACTTTGATTAAAGTCTATGATATCTCCGTCTGTTTTCGTTATTTAAAAAAAACAATTTTTTTATTTTTTTTATCAACGATTATCGATGCAGCGTAAGGGACTCGACCGACAGAGACACGGACGCTGCGTGTCGATATATTTGATCTCGACGCGACTGTTGAGAACCCGGAGTGTTTGGCACCTCTTCGATCCTTTCCAAGTCGTTGGCTGCACCGGCACTATTTTGTTTGTACAATCGAGATCCCGGTCTAGAGCCTAAATGGTGATCCGAAATAATGGAAACTGGTTCATCAGCCCGATCAAGACTGAATTGCCGTCTGAGCATCCGGCTACTCGATGACTTTGCTGTAACGAGATAGCGAAACACCGTTATACACTTAGTAATACGTAGATACATATACGATATAAATAAAATGCTATAAATATATATTATTTAATTTTTGCATCGTTATTAATAGTTGAAAAACTTTGTTCGACTTTAAATACTCGCTTTTTTTTTTCTTTTTTTTTTTTTTTTTTCTACGTACAATGGTGTAAAAAATGGTTGGAAAAAAAGTTGAATTAAAACGGTTTGTTGAAAAGTGACTAAGTGTAAGTTGCCGTGGGATATTCCATGTATAATATGTGTAATGACATCGGGGATACGCATCGATAAAGAAAATAATGAAGAAACATTGGAAAAGTTAAAGAGAAAAATGGGAGCAAGGACTGACCGTAATGTTCATTGGGAGAGAGACATCTGTAATGATTATAAGGCGTGCTGAGGTCGTCCTCCCCGATTATTCCAACCCGCCTGTGTCTTCCCCGTGAAAACCCAGTGGAGGTTTGAACGGTAGTCAATGAATTGGTCGAAGCACCGAGAAGAGCGGCAGCAACTTCACTCGCAGACACTGGTGTAGCCAACGATATTTGCGTTTCGCCGGATGTGCTTTTCATAACCGATGCTGAGTTCCCGTATTCTCCCCCAGTTTTCACAATATCCCGAATAATTTCGACGGGTTCGGTTGTTTTCGTTGACCAGTTGGAACCTACGTTTGTCTCGTCGTGGACGGCAACATCGACGTTCCTTACACTTCCACCGGTTCTTTCCAATAATTTTGTCGCTAAAGATACCCCGGCCGTAATCCCAGCACCTGTTGATTGTGGGCTTTGACGAGGATAATTAATCGACACGGACGACGGTGCTTCGACCAAACCTTGTTCATCCTTTGGAAACTCGCCAATGTAACTACTGCCATTGTCATCGGAAACGACGGATGGTACCAAATGTTCCGGCTCTTCGAGGATATTTGTATCCTCCCCGGTAACGGCATTCTCGGTCGCTGAACCTGGCAAACTTTCTAGTATAAGGCTCTCTTCCAGCCTTTAAAATCAAATGAAATATATATTACAATATGGGCTTCGGAAATTGTCCGATGTTGTGAGTTACAGCGATCAAAGTGTTCTCGATAATTACCCGCGATCCTCTCTGATGATTGTACGAAATAAATAGTATATCACGATATATATATATTTATATATATATATATATATAAAATAGTATAGAGAAAAAAAATGAAGAAAATATGGAGAAATTTACTGACCCGCCGAGGGAAGGAGGAGTAGGTAGCTCCTTGTCGAAGCCTTCCTTCCCCAGTAACCAATAGGTTGGCATTTTTCCTTTGCCTTTAATATCCGTTCGACCACGATACTCGATGTGATACCCTCCAACCTCGGTCAAACGATCCCTCGTGGTTTGGCTCAGATGAATTCGCCAAGGCGCACCCGTCGACTCCATTCTGGAGGCTGTATTGACCGTATCGCCAAAGAGGCAATATCGCGGCATCGTGAGTCCAACGACACCCGCGCAGCACGGACCTACGGATTAGCGTGACAAAGAAAAAAAATATCCGAAATTAAAACATATTCAATACTCTTGGGTGAAATTATTATTTAATCAACGCACGACAATTAATCATCATTTGGGTGAGCAAAAAAAAAAAAAAGAAAAAAATGAACTCACCCGTATTTAGCCCTATTCTGAGCCTCAACTGCGTCTTCGGCAAATGCTTGAGCTTAAACTTTCCACTCTGATGCAAAAGATCGAGTGCCATAGTGGCTATTTGTGAAGCATGATCGGCTATTCTAACGGGACAACCTCCAACGACCATGTATGCGTCCCCGATAGTTTCCACCTGTTGTTAAAGTTTTCATTCGTTTGATTTGAAAAAAATAAGAAATAAAACAAAACAAAAATAAAACAGTTTACCTTATAAACGGTATACGCATTTATGGTAGCATCGAAACACGTGTAAAGATCGTTGAGAAGATCTACGACTTGGAAGGGAGTCGAATATGCGGATATCGTGGTAAATCCAACAATGTCTGAGAAGTATATGGTTACTTCACCAAATTCCTCTGGATCTACCGGCATTCCGAGTTTGAGCTTTTCCGCAACCGAGCTGTAACATCAGTTATTACGAGGATGATGATGCTGATAATAATAGTAATGGTAGTTCTCGGGCGTTTTACTTGCCTGGGTAGCATACGATTCAACAGCTGTTCGGTTTTTTTCTTCTCCATATCGAGCTGTTCCGTACGCTCGCGTATCAACTCTTCGAGATTGTTAGAATATTTTTCGAGCATTTGAAACATGGTATCAACGAAATTGACCTTGCTGAAAATTCAACCGATTCGGATCCGTGGTTTAATTTTCATTTTCTCATGCTAAATTGTGATAAATTAATCAGCCGGACACTTACCGGCCATGATTTAATTTTTTAAAGAGATCGTGAACGGCATTGAAATCCGGCCTCATGTCAGCTGCTTCAGCCCAACATTGACGCATTATGTTTATAGCCTCCGGTGGGGCTGCACCTTTGCTCACCGAGGGTCTGATCAATGGCGGCGGTTTTTTTACTTTTTCGATAATATCTGACGATAATTATTCATTTAATTAAGTTGCTGTGCATTGGGTATTCCATACGAACTGAACCCCCTTTTCAGCCGATGTTTTTTTATTCTCTCGAAATTCAAAGGAGTTGAAGTATGACGAGAAATAGTGATTGACTCCAAATCTTAGGCCTCTAGGTTTATTTCTCACTATACTTCTGTAATTGGTATTTTTACTACTTTCGGAGGTTTCGAGGCGTGGTGAGTCTTTATTTCTGAATTAAATTGATGTTGTCACGAGTGTTTTGGAACGGAATTTTCCTGTTCTTTCAGATGAAATTATGAGATCTCAGTATCAAAAATGTTTTCTTATGATTTGAGGCAAAAAAACACAAAAAACTTCATATCTGGAAAAGAATTTTTTTTTTCTTGGTCCCAATTTTTTGTAATATTCCCATGATTATTCTGAAGCTACTGTATAAATTTCATTATGGAACTCAGAAATTTACGGTACCCAGAAATTTTTGAATATTATGAAAAATCAGAAATACCCGTATTTCTGTATTTCTGATTTTTCATAATATTCCTTTCGATATAATAATAATTTAGGAATATTATGAAAAATCAGAAATACAGAAATACGGGTATTTCTGATTTTTACTGAGATCTGAGATCTCATAATTTCATCTGAAAGAACAGGAAAATTCCGTTCCAAAACACTCGTGACAACATCAATTTAATTCAGAAATAAAGACTCACCACGTCTCGAAACCTTCGAAAGTAGTAAAAATACCAATTACAGAAGTATAGTGAGAAATAAACCTAGAGGCCTAAGATTTGGAGTCAACCACTATTTCTCGTCATACTTCAACTCCTTTGAATTTCGGGAGAATAAAAAAACATCGGCTGAAAAGGGGGTTCAGTTCGTATGAAATACCCCGTATTGTTTGGTCGTTGTAAGGTAATTGAGGTCAATTAAAGTTCAATATAATACATCGATAAATAAACTTTTACGTAACAGCTCGTTTTACCTTGCAACATTTTCAAAGCGCTCATTATCGTCGTATCGTTGATTAAATGACAGGTCGAGTGCGTGCAACTAAGTTAATTTAATAATAGCCCGTCGGGCTGTTTGACCATCCACAAAGGACCGACATGTATGCTACACGGGAGCGTGTGAGTGAGCGATCGATACCGCGGTATACAGGCTCACGCGCACATTTTACCGGCATTACACCGAATCGTGTGTATAAAATAGCTCATGCGATCTGAATTTATGCTTCGGTAATTAAACGGCATTTGAATGTTCATATATGCGTATATCAACGACATAATTAATACTAATTACCGAATGAATAACTAACCTTCGGGTGAAAGCGCAAGCATGCAAAACGGTTCGCCCCTGACAACAACTTCTTGCATTATTATTCCAAAGCTGTAAACGTCACCGGGCTGACTACCTTTTTTCCGAAGGCTCGGGTGTCTCAAAAGCTCTGGCGCTGTCCACAAAAGATCTACAAAATACCGTATCAGCACATGTACGTTAACGAAATAAATTGGAGAAATCGGTTTTAGTTCCGATAAACCAACCCCGGGCTGTCTTGGCAGGTGATAAGATATTTTGCGCGTCGTAGAACGCAGGTAGTCCGTAATCCGTGAGTTTGAGGACCCAACGTGCATCGATAACGCAGTTTCTCGAAGTGAGGTATCCATGAACGCGGATCGGACTGCTGTGAAGGTACTTCATGCCCTGCGTTATCATTATCGTTTGTTTTTGTTGTTTTTATTTCTTCACATTTTTCGATTCTGTCTGTTTCCGCGAGTCGAAATAATTACCCTCACGAGATCCGTTAGTAGAGACAGCCTGAAGGACCAGTCGAGTTTTATCTCGTCCTGAACGAGTACGTCTTCGAGCGAACCCCTTGAGCAATACTCGGATACCAAGCAAGGTCTTGCCGGATCGGTTAGACAGCCGATCAATGGGTTCAGATTCTCGTGGCGAAGACCGTGTATCTGACAACATACATACATAAATATATATATATATATATATATATATATATATATATATATATATATATATATATATATATATTAGAGAAATGTAACCTAAATATATATATATATATATATATATATATTATATACTTATAAACACCCAATATATTAACCAGAGAAACCATGTTTCTGCCAAACAATATGAAATAAAAGTGATGGAATGGGTTTACCGATACAAGGACGTCCATGGCTTTACTTTTGAGCTCGAAGGTGCTTTGACACGGTAATTCCTTCAATTGTACTACATCACCCTGAGAAAGATATTCGACCACGGTATTGTCTGTATTTTCAAATAAATTATATAAAGATATCCCGTCGATGAGAGTGTAACGAAAATACACACGTTGTATCTGGCACGAGGATCCTTGAAAATCGGGTGTCGAACTAAACTTCCTGTGCTTGTCTGAATACCGTGAGTTGGCTTGAGTGAACCGACACTGCCCTGTAGGAGATCCGGTTTTTCGATTTCGGGGCCACCAAATTCGTGAAGCTGTTGTAGCCAACAACAGAGCATCGCTTCTATTCCCTCGTCGACCTGACCATGCGACAAAACCGTATACGAAAAACGGCGTATACGTTTATTAATGTAATAACCGGCTGTCTAATTTTAGAATAATCAATAAGAAACTCGAAGATCGAAGACGGACTCACCCTCCTAGAATCTGGCACCTGGGGGAATACGAAATCCGTTGCTGTCAGTACAATTTTGTAAGGACCTTTGGACATTCGTTTGTTCAATAAATGTCTCCTACGACGGAACACATACGTTTAATCATTTGAACCGATCGTTTTAGCACAACAGCTGAGTAAATTAATGGGTAGGTCTCGAAGTTCAGAATCTCATTCGGCCGAAAACGTGTTACGTATATATATACATATATATAGTGGCGTAGGAAATAACCATCTTCACGCGGTGCAACGAGCTACGCCACTATATATATATATATATATATATATATATACTGTAACGTATAACGCTACATCGTTGCCGCTCCAACTGCCTTATGGCCACCGCGGTAAGCTCCGCGATTATCGAAAAATATCGATAAATAGAATAAAATAACGAAAACGAAGCAAGGTGACAAATAATACGTCACATCGGCCTTGGAGGCACGCGCGGCGAGCGCTCCTCGAAAAATAGAGAAATCGATAATCGACAACGGCCTTGGGAAGACCGCGGCTAACGCTCCACATAATTCCGAAATTATAATATTTCGGAATTATTTCCAATAATATGTGAAACGCTACCTCGGTGCACGAGTACCGACAACACCACAGCGGCCTTGGAGGGCCACGGCCAACGTTTCCGTACGCGTGGCAACGGACAAGACACCGGTAGAGGAGGGGCCTCCGACCAATCAAAGGACTGGATCGAACCGTCGGAGGCACCCGAATTCGTATAAAAGGAGCCACCCGAGAACCGGCAGGATAGTCAAATTATTTGTTTCAGAACCTCCGGACCTCCAGCCATCGCCAAACCAGCCGAAGAACACAGCCATTTGGAGACAGCGTGGAAAAGGTGGAGTTCGAGAGAGCTACCGAGAAGATAGACGGAGGAAACCTAGGAAACCAAAGAGGAGGAAACAAGCCAAGCCGGAAGCAGTTTATGTTGGAATCAAAACGATTCCAAGTCCTTTCCCTTCTGCTAAATTTGTTGCAGCGTACAAACATTTCGGGGAGGCGCCACATAAGCGCAAGCAAGGGCATTAATCATCCATCCATCTCCGGCAGAGCGAGAAGCGTGCCCCTGCTCATAACGGGATCCGCTGACGGATCGATACTGGCGTATCGGCAACCAAAGCGCTGCGAGAACCCGATCAGCCGTAGCCAGGGCGCACGGAGGGGGTACAGCGAGCACCGAGGTATCGACCATCGATCGAGCGTCAAGCGGTAGGAGAGGGGCTACCCCTATCGCCGTTGCAAGCACCAGCGGGCCAGCTTCGTAGCCCCCCGGGGTGAAGAGGAACGTCGCATCGAGTACAACAACACCCCGTCCCACCCCACGTCCCCCACAATTTAAAGAGCGAAGCGACAGGTGTATGTAGGGGAAGCGATATAACCCAAATGGTATACACGGCGGCGAAATAAAAACGATTTTACCCATTTTCTCGTGTTAATAATTTTCTTGCGTACTCTTGGCCCGTCTTAATTATTGTAACGTAATATCTACCGTTACATTTGGCGCCCAACGTGGGGCCTTGAGTACAAAGAAAAATACCGAGAAATAGGAGAATCATAAAATCGATAATGCCGTTCAAATCTCGCTTCGCTCGAAGATTGTCGGAAGGAGATGCGGTACCCGGGGAGCTGGATGACAGTACCGGGGATGCGTCGTTGATATGGGAATCAACGACGGCGGATGCTTTGTTACAAAACCTCAGAGGTAACCCGAGACGAACGGTCCACGACCTCTCGGACGTCAGAGAAACGAGCCGGGAAGACTCCGTGATGGAGGGAAATGCGACAGCGACGCCCACGACACCGTCACTTGAATCTCGGATGGACCAAATGATGGCGATCCTCCAAGGATTCCGGGAGGAGTACCGGTCAGGAGAAGCAAGAACAGAAGCTCTGAAAGATCGGCTCCAAACCGAAACGACGGAACGTGTCACCGCGTTGAAAGAAGAAAGAAAAACCTGCGAAACACAGGCATCGACTCTCCGCGACAATTTGGTTCACCACGTCAACTCGGTGGTGGAAGAAGAAAGGAAAAAGACGAAGGAGAAAATTACGGAAGTGACGACACGAATGCAGAAGGACCAGGAGACGATCCTCGAGCAGATGGGAGAAGCAGAGGCGGCTACGGCGAGATTAAGGAAAATCGTCGAGGAAGCACGGGAGAAAAACCAGAGGAATCGCGTAACGATCGAAGATCACGCCGTTCGCATCCAGAGGCTGGAACAAAGGCCGACGACAGCTAACGACACGACGGCCTTTGGATTGACATTCGGGAATGCGACCGGAGTCGCGCGGATACAAACGGTGAAACAGAAGACACCGGTATTCCGCGCGGACGGCAAGCAACGACCAATGGCCTTCTTGCATGACTTCGAGGCCTACTGCACAGGCACAGGAGTGGAGGTAAGAAGCATCTTACCGGAAGCCCTCAAAGGTACAGCAGAAGATTGGTGGCACCTTATCCGCGACGAGGTGCACGATCTCGAGACTTTCAAGGAACTTTTCATTTCCCGATACTGGACTCGGGAAATGCAAAACAAAGTTCGGAGGAATTTGGAATTCGGATGCTACCGCGCGGACGAACAGCGCCGTACACGAGCAGAGTACGCAGCCCTGATGCTCGGAAATGCACGAGATCTTGCGGAAAAACGCACGGACGAGGAAATAATTCGATGCTTGGCGAAGCATTTCGATGACGAAATTTTATGCGCGGTTCGGATCCGACAGATCCGGACGGTGCGAGAATTTCTAGAATTGCTCGAGAGCATCGATCTCTCCGGTCCGGTAAATCATCGGAGACGAGAAAACCGTCCGTACGGACGTCCAAGTTTCCCAGCTCCACACCGAGAGAGGAGGGACGATGGACCGCCGCAACAGGGACTAAGATGGCGACCACCGGAGCAAAAGCCTCACCGTGATGGAGGATTCCAGCCTCCGAGATGGCAAGGGCAGATAATGCAACAGCCATCGATGCCAACTCCGCAATCACAACCGATGGGGTGGCAACCACCGACTGCACCGCCGGTCCAGGCGATGCAGATGAACGGAGGGTGGCAACCACCGGCACCGGCATCGGTGCAGGCGATGCAAATGGATGGGGGGGCGGCCTCATGGATCCCTCCCGGACCATTTATTCCAAACGCCATGATCGGGGAGAGCGCGCCGGGGCCTAGAACGCATAACGGTCCGGGAAACGCGTAACCGTTGCGTCCGGAGCCTCAAATCCAGTAAAAACGACAACGAGGGGAGGCGCAACGGGCGTGAAAAAAGAAGAAGAAAGAAAAGAAGAGAGAAGGGTGAAGAACAGAAGAGAGAAGAAGCCGAAAGAAGAAGCGAAAATAGAAATAAATAACGACAGAAAGGAAACAAAAGAAAATAAGAAAGAAGCGAAGAAGACGGAAGAAAAGGAGAAAGAAGAGAAAAAAGAAGAAGAGAAGAAAGGAGATGAGAAGGAAGAAGAGGAGAAAGAAGAACAGAAGAGAGAAGGAAAGAAAGAAGAACAGAGGAGAGAAGAGAAGAAAGAAGAAAAGGAAGAAGGAGAGAAGAAAGACGAGGAGACAAAAGAGAAGAAAGAAGAGAAGAAGAGAGAAGAGGCGAAAGAAGATACGGGGAAACGCAGCGGCATAGAGAGGCAAGAGAAGGAGTTGAGGAGTAGGGAGAAGAGACTCAGGAGAAAAGAAAAACAGAAGGAGAGGAGAAACGACGGAGAGACGCGAGCTGCAGTCAACGCTGCGCCAGATTTCCGGGAGGTGCGGATAAACACCCTCCTCGACGATCCACGCAAGTTCCTGTGTAAGGAATCGGATCAAGAGGGGCGGGGGCGGCACAGAGATGTGCATCCGAGGTGCCCGGAGATCCCGGTTGACCTGGCGGGAGTGAAAACCGTCGCATTGGTTGACAGTGGCAGCGAGGTCAGTTGCTTGTCGAAAGATATTTTCGATCAGGAGAAAGACCGGTTCGGGAAGCTGCCGATCCTTCCGGTAACGAGTACCAAGGTGGTAGGGCCGTTCGGAGGAGGAGCGACACGAATCAAGAAGCAGCTCGCGGTCGAGGCTGACGTCCAAGGGATAACCGGCCAGTTACAAATGCTGGTTGTTCCCAAATTACTTCGGCCCGTATTAATCGGAATCGACGGGATGCTGAGTTTGGGAATCGTCGTCGATGCGGTTAAGGGAGAGGTGACGGTGCAAGGGACGAGGATCGCCGAATTGATCAAGGGAGAGTGGAAACGGGTCAGGAAGAAGGAAGACGAAGAAAAGCCCCTAGCATACAGCAGCGTAACGAGAGAAGAAAATACCGACGGGAAATACGAACTGGCCGAGGGAGAGACCGATGGAAAAAGGGCGGCGTACGTGCATCATCTGGAACGGAGGGATGCAGAACCATACTTTCATCGAGTGTCCCCGGTCCCGAAGAATTGGAAAAAGAAGCGAAAAAAATAATGAGCTAGATGTAATGGCATTGGCTGATTTTCTGTGCCAAGAGTCACAGAAAATGGGGGGGCAATGTAACGTATAACGCTACATCGTTGCCGCTCCAACTGCCTTATGGCCACCGCGGTAAGCTCCGCGATTATCGAAAAATATCGATAAATAGAATAAAATAACGAAAACGAAGCAAGGTGACAAATAATACGTCACATCGGCCTTGGAGGCACGCGCGGCGAGCGCTCCTCGAAAAATAGAGAAATCGATAATCGACAACGGCCTTGGGAAGACCGCGGCTAACGCTCCACATAATTCCGAAATTATAATATTTCGGAATTATTTCCAATAATATGTGAAACGCTACCTCGGTGCACGAGTACCGACAACACCACAGCGGCCTTGGAGGGCCACGGCCAACGTTTCCGTACGCGTGGCAACGGACAAGACACCGGTAGAGGAGGGGCCTCCGACCAATCAAAGGACTGGATCGAACCGTCGGAGGCACCCGAATTCGTATAAAAGGAGCCACCCGAGAACCGGCAGGATAGTCAAATTATTTGTTTCAGAACCTCCGGACCTCCAGCCATCGCCAAACCAGCCGAAGAACACAGCCATTTGGAGACAGCGTGGAAAAGGTGGAGTTCGAGAGAGCTACCGAGAAGATAGACGGAGGAAACCTAGGAAACCAAAGAGGAGGAAACAAGCCAAGCCGGAAGCAGTTTATGTTGGAATCAAAACGATTCCAAGTCCTTTCCCTTCTGCTAAATTTGTTGCAGCGTACAAACATTTCGGGGAGGCGCCACATAAGCGCAAGCAAGGGCATTAATCATCCATCCATCTCCGGCAGAGCGAGAAGCGTGCCCCTGCTCATAACGGGATCCGCTGACGGATCGATACTGGCGTATCGGCAACCAAAGCGCTGCGAGAACCCGATCAGCCGTAGCCAGGGCGCACGGAGGGGGTACAGCGAGCACCGAGGTATCGACCATCGATCGAGCGTCAAGCGGTAGGAGAGGGGCTACCCCTATCGCCGTTGCAAGCACCAGCGGGCCAGCTTCGTAGCCCCCCGGGGTGAAGAGGAACGTCGCATCGAGTACAACAACACCCCGTCCCACCCCACGTCCCCCACAATTTAAAGAGCGAAGCGACAGGTGTATGTAGGGGAAGCGATATAACCCAAATGGTATACACGGCGGCGAAATAAAAACGATTTTACCCATTTTCTCGTGTTAATAATTTTCTTGCGTACTCTTGGCCCGTCTTAATTATTGTAACGTAATATCTACCGTTACAATACGTTTTCGGCCGAATGAGATTCTGAACTTCGAGACCTACCCAAATAAATTTCGTATTATTGAATAATTACCGGATTAATAGAGCAATTACTAAGGCGATGAAAACGAAGAGCAACGAGCCGAGTATGATGGTCAACATGTGACTCGTTCGTATCGGAATAATGGCACCATCGGCTGTAATTCATTCGTTAATAACGGAAACGAAGGAATATAAAAAGACTGAGATATGATAGTATGATGTTATGATATATATTACCAGAGCAATCGTTTTCGTATTCGCATATCGAGTCAAAAGATTCTTTATCGGCAAAATTGCTTTCCACCATTTGTCGAACTACCAAACGTTCATCGTATTCGATGATTTGGAGAATGGGATTCCAACCGTTGTGACGCCATGCCAAAATTCCATACGTGTACATCTTATTATTATCAGTATTGATCGAGGAATAATTGTCTCGGGACAGAATATCGAGAGATTCGTTCAGGCGATCGACTAGGCTCGGTTTTGCATATTCTTCTGAGCGATTATAAATTTTTTCAATGTCGTACCTATCGCAGTTTGTTACACAATGATATATACTTATATATACATACACACATATTATACAAATTTTTAAATTATAATATTATGATAGTAGCGTTATGTAAATTACCTTTGATCGAACGGTGCAATTGCAAGTACATTATCCGGTAGGTGAAATTTTGATTTGTTCGAAGATGGAAAACGTTTTATAGTATCTAATTGCTTATTATTTGGAAGATTAGAGCCGATACCGGCTGCATATGGTGATTCCAATGAATTAACATGGGAATAATTGAGGGCATGCCTCGGATACGATGGCATTGGTGACGTTTCCAAATTCGGGAACGGAGATTCATTGTCTACGTCTGTTAACGATGGATACGAAGGTGTGGAAGTAGATGTGGAATATGAAAAAGGGTTGGAGACAATCGAAAGGTCGGAGGGTAAAAAGAGATCAGGAGCTTCCGGATGAACAAGCACGATGACGGAGCTGGTAGAACGTGATTGTTGTATAGCACCGAGCTCGTCGATAACACGGTTGGAAAATAGCTCGTCTTCCAGTGGTAAGCACACGACGATAGCTGGTGTAACCCGAACGAGATTCATAATACGGCATTAATTATTCAATCGATGCGGGTCCATGGTATTCGTAAGAGAAAACGGAAGGATGGTACGAATTACGCGGCATCCACGGGCTCTAATGTTTGTACTTACCTCTGCACGAAATCGTTTGCAGCGGTCTCAAGCTACCGTGAACGTGCTTGTCCGTGTCGTGATGAGTAATAACCGCGTGATGTTTCGGTACAATGCCGATACTCCGAAGTGCTCCGGCTACCGATCGGTCCACGTTCAAACATGGCTCGTCGTCTGAAAAAATTCATTATTTTATCGATTCGACGTAGTTTATGGATTAATTCAATTGTAAGTACGTAATATCGCGTCGTTTGATCTTTTAATTACCTGTACCGATGATGGCCACTGTTTTCCAATTAAAATGAATGAATAGTTGGGCAAGCGCTTGAGCGACAGCTGGGACGGAAGGGGAAAGTCTGATGGTGGACGACAATGCTCTCTGTTCGGTGAACCTCTACAATAACAATGGTACGTTGATTGATCGCGATTTGATGGCAACAACTCGATTGAAACTTACCAAAGGGCAGGTCCATGTAAGAAGCGGCTTGTCCCAAAGATGGGCGAGTCGTGCGGCAACCTCACACGTGTTTTCATCGAGTCCAGCGATCAGTGCTTTCGTCGTTGCTTGTCGAAGGGCCTCAACAAGTGCACCGAGACCCCATGACTTGGTTTCACACGTCACTGCAATCGACCGACCGTTAAAAACAAAATCTATCGATGATACATTAAGGTATTTAAAAAATAATTTTTTTTCTAATTTCCCAACGGGGCCACACCTGAATTAGTTAGCTTCGATAGAAGAAAAAACTCTTGCAAAAGATGAGCATTGCATTGTATTGATGAGTTGTATTGTATTTTATCATTGTAGATTTACTTTTTATTAATACATTGTATAAATAAAAAGTAAAATTTCTTCTCAAGCAGTATCCCACGTGTCAAAAGAAAGTGCTAGCATCGCAATTGCTAACGAACATCGACGAAAAAGAAAATACAAAATATAATTTGTCGATTACGACTTCATGGAGTCCTGCTAAAATTTATTGTTAAAAAATAAGAAAATATTTTCGTGTGATAACAAATAAACATAATACAGAAATTGCTTCAAAGTGCACTTTACACAATCATCAGTTTCCATTTAATAATGTATATTGAAATTTCAGTGTTTTCGTTATTTTTATATATTGCCCCTATTAAATTTAACGCAAGAGTTGAAATTCTAAGAGCATCTTATTTGGGACATGATCCCCTGGCAGCTGTAGGCACGAAAAATAATGTTTGGTCACAATAATCTGTCTTAAATTCAGAAAAGGAAAAAAAAATATCAAAAGTCAAATGAGGGAGATCTAACACTCAACCTAGAATGCTCATCTTTAGCCAGAATTTTTTCTTCTGTCTAAGCTAACTATTTCAGGTGTGGCCCGTTGGAAAGTAAATTTTTTTTTTTTTTTAACACCCTAATATATGTGTATATATATATATATATATACATATATTAGAGTGGTCCTTATTTTGCCTTTGGACGAATTTTGACCTGCTCCCCCACCAGATTGACTCCAAATAATTCAAAAAAAAGTTCCCTAAATTGGCAGCCCGCCATCTTTAAAACCGGCCATTACCAGCAGGGGTCATTTTTCCCCTTTGAAATACACAGGATTTTTCGACTCTCTAGTAACATGCCTATTTGAGTCGCTTGAAATCATCTTAAAAATCCAATCTCAATCTCAATGAGCCCGTGGCACCTTTGTGCATGAAAAAAAAAATCTTACGGTTTGATTTTGAAATAGGTACGGGTCGTTCCACGCCGATATATAAACATGTTTTTCGGTTTTTCTTTATTCCCGGATAATTTTGTCAAAGAATTTTTTAGAGTTGAAATATCAATCTTAAAATTCAAAATACTGATCTTGAAAGCCATATTGGTCATTCCGACTCCATTTGTTTTTTTTTCTTCTTTGGTTTTTCCTCCAGTTGCCGAATAATTTTATCAAAAGAGAGTTCAAAATATCCGATCTCATTCTAAAGATTAAAAATACCGGTCTTGAAATTAATATGGGCCATTCCAACTAGAAACATTCTTTATTTTCAATTAAAATTTAATTTTCCAAAATAAATAGTGTTTCGAGTTGAAATAGCCCATATTAATTTCAAGACCAGTATTTTCAATTTTCAGAATAAGATTGGATATTCTGAACGTTCTTTTGATAAAATTATTCGGCAACTAGAGGAAAAACGAAAGAAGAAAAAAAAACAAATTGAGTCAGAATGACCAATATGGCGTTCAAGATCAGTATTCTGAATTTTAGGATTGATAATTCGAATCTAAAAAATTGTCTGACAAAATTATCCGGGAATTAAAAAAACCCGAAAAATATTTTTATATATCGGCGCGGAACGACCCATAACCATTTCAAAATCGAACCGTAAGATTTTTTTTTTCATGTACAAAGGTGACTCATTGAGATACTTCTTGGATTTTTAAGATGATTTCAAGAGACCCGAATAGGGATATTACTAGAGAGTCGGTAAATCCTGTGTATCTTAAAGGGGAAAAATGACCCCTGCTGGTAATGGCCGGTTTTAAAGATGGCGGGCTGCTAATTTAGGGAACTTTTTTTTAAATTATTTGGAGCCAATCTGGGGGGGGGGGGGGGAGGGTCAAAATTCGTCCGAAGCCATCATAAGGACCACTCTAATATGGATATACATATATATCCGTTTGAGTCCCAAGCAGCGCGATCGCGCTGTTCAGATTTTATGTCGAGAAAACCCAGCATCGTTTACGGGTAAGCGCGATCGCGCTGTTCGGGATTCTTCGACAGTGTTTTTTCAATATCCCCTGGGACTCAAACGGATATTATAGCGATTCGAAAACAACGAAACAAAAATTTCAACCCTAATTCGACCTTTTTAGTCCAATTCATACAGCACGCCGATTCGAGGCCCAATTCATTCACATAATTCAGAATTTTCTCGATTGCCCTATGAAAGAGTCGATAGATTGTGGTTTAAAACAAACGCAAAAAAATGTTCAGATTAATCGACGCATATTAAGTACTCACAAACGGCTATTTATATTTTCCTTTCGAATAACACAGAAAGTCATAGCTATCATTATTTAAATGGTAATATCATTTACAATACATAAAATTGTACTTGGGCTTCCCGAACTTCCGAAAAGAATAAATTAAAATAGCATTATTCGAACATTCGAATAATGACAGCGATTGGTCGAATTCGTAGGTCAATTCTGTTTGTTATGGGTTGAACATCAATCGAATATCTGTATAATTCTTACTCACGAGAATAGTGAATATTTCCACAATGAATGAAAGTGCGAACGACAGAATTCAACGAAATAGTATTAGAAAAATTAATTAATTCGCTTTTAATAAATTTCAGTTTTAACAGCATAAGCATGTAAAAAGTAATGATATATCCCTTAAATGACAGCCAACAGAATACTAAAGAAAAATCTGAAAATATTTCGGATTTTTTTTTTTCAAGATGCGTTTCGTATAAGATTTTCCCAGAAATAATTAGTTGTCTCGCTGATATATTATTAAAGAAAGGTAAAAAAATTGCATGTATATAAAATGGGGGACTTTACCTTAAATCAGCGCGTAATAAGAATTGCACTAGTATGGACAAATGCGGGTTATTTTTTTTATCGATTGAGACCCGGGCCCGATGAAAATTCGGATATGACGTTTTTAGCGGTTTTGTCGAGCCTTAGCAATAATGAGGGGGCATAGTAGTTGCGCGCGAAACCTACTCTCATCTCCCTCTGAACATAAACACAAGGATGCGGAGAATGCACGCCACGCTTCCTCGTTATCGATCCACGGCCTATGTAACTAAATAGAACGTCGCTCGGATCTCAGATCGGATACTATAGCCATCGTTTGCTCGTACTTGATGCTCGCGACCTTTGTTTCGCCGGACTAAACAAATATTTCAACTCGAGTATCAATAATGTTTCATTTATTTGAGCATATATCGATGTAACCATTCCGTGTATTAAATATAGCCCGTAACCACGTGTATCGGCGTAGGAAAATAAAGTCCCGACGTTTCAATGAACTATCTTATTCGTTGTATTCGTGAAACAATATAGGGGCATGATCAATTAATAAATTTTGTGAAAAATAGATTACCGAGGGAATAGTCGTTCACAGGAAACTTAGACTTACGCGATTGTTGTATCAAGCTGACCGATAGTTTTCCGGTCTTTTCGTATCCTTCGATAAACTGTTGAATTTCTTTGGTATCCAGACGATGTTCGCAATTTTCGCGCAAAAAAATGACGACATCGCTACCAGCGGAAGTAGCGGTGGTGACGGCGTTGCTGTTGCGGCTGTTCCTTTTAGTCCGGAAACGTTGTTCTTTCATTGACAAAGACGAAGAATAAGACGAATCGGAGGAAAGTATAGAAGCGTAGGTCGAGGGTTTAACCGGATAGCCATCGGCGACAGCGACGACAACGGCATTGAGACAATATCCAGATAAAAGAGTCAAGACCATGGTGAGCCACGACCAATGCGCGTGAAGCCGGGCTCGGGCCATCGGCACCGCAAACCCTAACAACTTCGGTCCCCCTGGTTCGCAAAAATTGTTATTTCAAATTTTTTGGTAACAGTTCGATGGAATTTTTCGAAAGAAAATGTAGAAACCTTCGAATGGTGACAGAAAATTCTTCAACTTGTCATATTTATTTATGGATCGTCATTGAGTCGTCTTTTTCTTATGATGGTGATTTTTGGTGATGGTCGTCTTTGTTCCGCGTTCAACATGTATATTATGTTTATATACATATTCATACATATGTATTCAGATGTGATAATCCCGCTTCATCAAGAGAACGTCTTATCAAGTACTATCCAAGAGACGATACTCTCGATTTTGTACAGTAGTTTGAAATCCAGTTAATAATGAACTCGACTAAATCGAAGGTGAGTGCCATTGGTTTTGGCGCCGACGGCGTTGATTTTTCCGACGGCCTTCATCGAGTAAACCAGACTCAATTTTTTTGCTTATGATAGTATTTAGATGAGATTTCAATGGTATGTTGAAGTATTTACTTTATGACAACCTCTTGCAGAGTGATACTGAGAACATTGAGCCGTATTACGGAGTGGGAAACGGAGAAGGAACGCGCTAATAATTGTCAATACTCTAATCCGACCTATCCTGCGATCCAATGTCACCCGGATCCCTCAGCAATCGGTTAATCCTGTTGAAACAAGTAGTTCTTAGCTTCGTAGTGAATTAGATCGTTTCCCGCAATGGAATCGGGGCAGGGGAGCGACAATGAAAATATATCTCTGATCCATCTAGTGCGGTTTTGATAATTTGACGGAAAACTTAGAGCGTGGCAGCAACTTCAAGCTCGCTGGAATAATTATTTTTTAACGTGTACACACGTGTCCGTCGATTCGCACGAAAGTAACGATCTAATGCAAATAACCGTGAATGGTTAGAACGTGAAAGGTACCTACCCTTATCATTTCAGATGTCCGTAAATACAAAACATACCCTTTATAAAAATTCATATGCGAAATTGAATTTAGGCGTCAAGACGTAGCATCGGATGATACGTGGTGTGTTATATATATACATATATATTAGACCGGCTTGAAAAAAAAACTTTTTTTTTCCTTCAATCAAAATACATTCACGCCAAAGTATCTTCCATCAAGAAAATCGTGTCCAAATATGAGCCCGATCGGACCTTTTTTAGGGGTCGCGCAAGATTTTTCTAGTTTTCCCATTTGATTAACATGAGAAGAACGAAAAGTTTCCATTCGAAAAATCGTAGCTCCGCCAATTCTATAGGTACATTGATCCGGTTAGTTCCATTTGAAAGCTCTTGAAAAACCGCTTAAAATGACGTGCGGACCTTTGAAATCCGATTGCAACTTCCGTCGATAATTTCTTACGAAACAACAAAATTATTGATGGAAGTTGCAATGGGATCCCAAAGGTCGGCACGCCATTTTAAGCGGTTTTTCAATAGCTTTCAAATGGAACTAACCGGATCAATGTACCTATAAAATTGGCGGGGCTACGATTTTTTGAATGGAAAGTTTTCGTTCTTCCCATGTTAATCAAATGGGAAAACTAGAAAAATCTTGCGCGACTCCTAAAAATGGTCCAATCGGGCTCATTTTTGGACACGATTCTCTTGATGGAAGATACTTTGGCGTGAATGTATTTTGATTGAAAAAAAAAAGTTTTTCTTTCAAGCCGCCCTAATATGTATAATATGTGCGTGTGTTAATGTACCGTCACATGCGAGCTTACGAGTCACCGGTCAAGTCCACTCGGTGCGTTTGATGCTCCCCGCAATAGGTCGATAATCCATGATTAACCGTTAAAAGTACGAGCTATCGACGATCAGTCGTCGGTCAATATGACCGAATAACGTCGCACTTACATACACCAGTTTTTGGGTGGCCCCCACCTTAGTCCATTCGTGTGCATATAGCCACTATAAACGTCACTCATTATAATAATGGAAAACATAGTCTCTCGACGAGTATCCATGCTCTTGATTGACAGTCTTTCGTTCCTCAATAAGACAAACGTCATCAGTTGTCGCGAATCGATGTCTATTTGGCTCAAAATATTTATCTTAAGCGACAATCAACATAGAACTACGTACAAGTGTATTATTTGGATGACGAGAACCTTGCGGGACGTACACCCGAACCCAACGTGCGGATCTCTATACATCTGGTATCCGACTGGACCTAGATACTCTCAGCAATTCAGCAGCAGCAGCAGCAGCAGCAGCCGCGGCAGCAGTTGCGGCCGCGGCGGCTAGAGCGGGAGAGCAGCACGGCAGCATCCATGAAATCACGAACCATCCTGCGCTGATTGTGAGAGGACCGCGGCGCACATCGCCCGTCCCGGGAAAGCAACCGTCTATATCGCTTTCTTGGATGTATAACCAATCGCACGCGCATAACGCTCGATCCGGACTAATTCTGAAAATATGATGTGTTTTGTCGCAAGGCCATAGTGTACGCACTCATAAGCGACCCATACTTCTCAACCGACTCCCTTTATTATGCCATTTTTTCAATGAACCTATCGTTAGACTAGCGTTAGCCTACCGTTAACCTTGCGTCAGCCTGGGGTTAGTCTAGCGAGAGCCTTTGGTGCGCCTATTGTGAGATTCCGCGTTAGGGTGA
The DNA here is from genome assembly GCA_963971145.1 of Sussaba pulchella. Classification (NCBI taxonomy): domain Eukaryota; kingdom Metazoa; phylum Arthropoda; class Insecta; order Hymenoptera; family Ichneumonidae; genus Sussaba; species Sussaba pulchella. The sequence goes on from OZ020168.1 coordinate 19,384,545, forward strand.
ACACAAGAAAGACCGTTTACCCTACAGTTCCATAGCCGCTCTACACCCCGGCATTTTGGTCTCACGTTGAATCTCATTAGCATACTTGGCACCGCGTCTGACCTGGAGTTGTATTAACTGCGGAAATCGCCCTCGTTGATTCAATACTACCATTGATACACACTTTTGTCGTCATTCAGAAAATCAGAAAACGTTTGTTCCGAACCGCTCATTACGCTTAGCATAGAACTATCGTTATGGAACTTAATACGGGTTCGCGTTGACGCTAATGTGTTCAGCCAATAATTCTATGACTAAAAAAAAATAAAATATTGTTTAAGTTTACCGTAAACAAGCGATCTTCTCTCTTTATTGAATAACGAGACGCAATTTCCATTTCTTATTCATCAAATAGTGTTGTTTACCTGTGTTGTTTTTTCTTCCTTTCGATTTCTTCTTTCGCGAGTCGGAATCATGTTCAGCGGTTGCGCCATCGGTAAGTAAATATGTTATAACTTGAATATTTTTCTTCAACACCCCTAAAATAATAGAGGATTCAAAGCATTGTGATAACCGCCAAGCAAACTGTGCAATCGAAGGTGAATTGCATATTTATTATATTATCATTTAATCATATAGCATAACATTTTCATTTTTATAATAATAATCATAGCACCACGAACACTTCACAATGAATTTCCATTCGTTATTCACAAGTGTATAACACGCGTGCTTCGGCACCTCCAAAGCTCGCGACCAATACCTATTGAACAAATATGCCGAAGTATCGACACGTCAACCGACTTTCACCGTGCGAAACGGTCCACTTGAATCGTTCATTGTTTTTGACAATTTTTTAAAACATATTTTCAATTGTCGTCAATCTCTGAGTCGCGTGACGATTCGAGCTTCGACTATGTGTTCACTTTTGCATTATCGTCTGCCGCACACAGCTCATCGCAATAATTCTACTGTTGTTCTTGTTGTTGTTGGTTTTGTTGTTGTTGTTGTTGTTGTTGTTGTTGTTGTTGTTGTTGTTGTTGTTGTTGTTGTTGTTGTTGTTGTTGTTGTTGTTGTTGTTGTTGTTGTTGTTGTTGTTGTTGTTGTTGTTGTTGTTGTTGTTGTTGTTGTTGTTGTTGTTGTTGTTGTTGTTGTTGTTGTTGTTGTTGTTGTTGTTGTTGTTGTTGTTGTTGTTGTTGTTACTGTTGTTATTGCTGTCGTTGTTGTTGTTGTTGTTGTTGTTGTTGTTGTTGTTGTTGTTGTTGTTGTTGTTGTTGTTGTTGTTGTTGTTGTTGTTGTTGTTGTTGTTGTTGTTGTTGTTACTGTTGTTATTGCTGTCGTTGTTGTTTTCATTGCTGTTGTTGTTCTTGTTGTTTTTTATTATTATTGTTATCATTATTGTTATTATTATTATTCGTTTTATTTTTTCGTGAAAGATCGCTCTCAGATTAAATTCCTCTTAACGATCATCAGTGTTTATAGATTGGTTTGGATAACATCCTTTTTTTTCCTTCTGGATTTTATTATTAAATTCAATAATTGTAACACCCTACCTATGTAGCTGGTCATCATAAGTCGTCAATAAATAATGTCATCAGTACACAGACGTTCTCCTATAACCATCATCGTTGATCAACTTAGCTGTTTTGTTTGTCCCTATATGGGATATGTACCATATAAAAAGCCTTGACCCACCCAATCGAGAAGGACGATGGAAGATGATGATTTTCTGACGATACGGAAATAATAGAGCTGTGTGCACGATCATCTGGAAATTCCAATAATTCGATAAAAATTGAATGATATTAATAGTTTCAATGCTTTGACGACTCAATTTAAGTGGGCATTTGTAATTTATTTGATCAATATATATACGAAATAGAACGAAATAAAACGAACTTAAATAAAATGAATATTGTTAAGCCAATGATTGTATATATTTTTCTTTGGGTTTTTATTTGTGACGATATTATAGCTATTTAAAAGTCAAGATTGAGACTATTGAAGAATGACAAAGCATTGTCCATCCTCGAGTTTGTATTATTTATTGACATTATATGGGTTTTTATTGAAATAAAAGTGATGGCGGTTGTAGCAAACAAATCACAAATAAATACGAAAAATCGCTTTTGCAGCAGCGCACTTTGATCCAATTTTACTTTCTCGTATAGGAAGCATCGTGAACAATAATTACATTCAATGTAAAAACAAATTACAAATTTATATTTTCGTCCTTTTACGATTCTGTCCTGTCGACGCCGAAGTTCATATAATTAAAGAAGAAATGAAAAAAAAAAAATATATGTCTCACTTAATCTTTCTGATTTCTTTGTAAACATAAAGCTGTTACAAAAATCACACTGATTTCTTTCGTATGCTCATTCTTAAGCATCAAATTATCTGCGTGCACATATCGAAGAATGATAAAAAATCTACAAATATCCGAATATATTTGAGGTATTCGCGATTCAAACACTATTAAAAAACGCTTCTATAACTCAATTAATTATAACACAATTGTCTCAATATTAAATTTTTACTGGATTAACATTTACCGCGGAAGCGTATTACTTTCGGTTACGATCTACCATCTCATTCCTTTCGTTCAGTCACGTTTCTCATCACTGCTATAATCATCAAATGTATTCAACAATTTGCATATTAAAATCTTATCGCAGATCGGCTCTATTTATATTTAATTAATCACTCGAGTTAATAAACTCATGTAATGCATTATCTCATTGAATCTTATTTAAAATCCCGTCGTATTAGCTAATATTTGGTAGATACAGGATAAATAAAATATAGGAATTCACATGGGACAAGTACACGTTAATTCCATGGTTAAAGAAACAACGGAGGTAAAAGCAGTAAATAAGATAAATTAACAAAAATACGAAATTCCCCTGGGGCCCCATATCTGACCAAATTACTTGAAAAACTCGTAAACTTACTTCCATTAAAGCTATCGGAAATCTATATATTTCTTTCTTTTCCATGCGTGTGGACGGCCATGATTCAATTATTCCCATCTTTTATACCACATTATTTCAATTACTAATTAGGACCCGATTATGCTTATAAACTTAACTTTAAATTATAATGATAATACACATTACGAATAGTCACGATCTGTCATATCTAAAATTTATCCAAAAGTCATCGCGAATCAATAACATTGAAATAATAATTCGGAAAATAATTTTAAACAGTCGTCAACGCGGATAACATGAAAATCATCGTGAATGTCGTTGTCGTATAAAGTATCGTCGTCGTCATCATTATCATCATCATCATCGCCATCATCGTTATTATTAATATCATCATTGCCCTTGCTATTCTGGTCTCCTCATAGTAACAGTCATCGTCGTCGACATCATGGTGCTCTATTTTTGCCACTTTTATGACCAATATCATCACAGGCCAAAGGCTAAGTACAAAAGTTGAATCGCTCATGGATTGTACATTGTTATCTATGGTCTAAGTATGGTATAGATATATATTTTTTCCTTCAATTTTTTTAAAATTATTCCTGTTCGGCTTATTATTTCATAGGAGCAGACTCGAAGGACGGGATGGTTTTTGTCATTCACTCGGTGTCTAAGTGAAGCCGAGCTTCGAATGTATCATTCAGGCTCAATGAAAACGAGCAGTTGACCCATTTGTTCATATAGTTTCAACAGACTCGAACGTTACCATAGATGTTCCAAGACTTGATACGCAAGGCGTACGTTAAAAAAAAAAAAAAAAAAAAACACACACCGAAGGCGCCAATCAGATTTTTCTCATTAAAAACCGTGCTCGGCGATTTTTTCTCGATACATTATTCGTCTTTAATGACTCATGATTATTTTGTCACAATTACAAGGTCTGACATCGACCGATTATTTAACGAATAAGATCACTAATCCTTTATAATTATTTTCCATTCGTAAAGTCTTTTAACGTGCACGGACGATGATCTTTGTTGGAATGACCGTTACTTAAGTAGACTCAGGTATTGATTTCGCCATTATAGCTCAAATTACTCAAGATTGTGACCAGATTAATTAAATAAATAATAAACACTAATAACCATGAGCCGTTCCTGGGTACGCGGGTATTAACATTTACGACAAACAAGTTCATACATCGATCAGTGTTGATATTATCTACAGACAGCGTTATCGTAACTTTTGTTTCTATCGCTCGTTATAATGGGCCGGAGCGAGGGTATCGCAAAGTCTTTGCAAAAAAATGCCCGTCAAATTACTATCTCCATTGATTATGCCATACTCGTGTAACCTGACCAGCTTCATTGGGTTATTTTTTGCTATTTCTATTCAAACGAGCATAAGCGTGAGAGAAGGGTGGGAACGGATTCCGATACGCCATCTTTCATTTCCATTTTGTCGACTTTCCACCAACATAATGATTTTTATTCGTTACTGGCGCAAATTGAGACGCTTTGTTGTTAAGGCCATGTTTAATTCAGCTATCATTCCAAATATATCTTTATTGAATATTCTTAAATTTTGCCACCAATAACCAACGATGATCAACGATTGTTAGAGCTGCGATTTTTATCATTTGTCTTGATAAATTATTTGGCTTTAGCACCAGACAATCTCGTTCGACGTTAGCAACAACTGTTCCTGTCTCCCACCCTATTCCCTCGTTCGTTGAAGAAGACAAGTACAAAAGAGTCGTTCAAGGATCCAGCTTGGAACAATTTAAAAAAAATAATGACAAAATAAAAACCATTTTGGCTCTTCATTCAGTTGACGACGGTGTTAGAGTTTTTGGAAGGATAATCTGACAATGAGCACCCCGTCGAGGAACCCATGGGCATGATGTTTTGAGATTTATCTATGAACAACCTCGAGGCAGTCCGGATCGATTACGATTACTTCTTTTGGTCCGAACAGGGTCTCAGAATTCGACTATAACGGCGGAGCAGGCTGCCAATCCCTAGAATTCGAGTCGGTAGGCGCTACAACTCGTTTCGTGATCTTGTAAATTAATGGTGCATCGCGATGCCGATGGCGATAGATCTATATGATTAGCGGCAAGGGCTTCCTCGTTGTCGGCTACCCAATATCCCAATGTATCGGTGTCATAAGTGGGAATCATAGTGACTTCTGCAATTCAAACAAGAACGATAATTATTTGAATAATTCGAACACACGCATAATTGAATAGTATAATAGTAGATGGCACTTACCTAAATGTTTGTCCTCCCAAGTTTTCTTTGCATCGAGAAGGGCATCGTAGACTTCGCGACTAGGTTCGGTACCGCTGAAAACATAATATCTAGCCCGCACTCTCTTAAAGAAATCGAAGGATGTGTAGTACGAGTTTCCATGATGCGGGACATAAGTGAGATCCATGTAAACTGGTTGAATTTTATTTTTCGCGTCTTTAGTCTTTTTCTCATTTTTCGACGGGCTCTCTGATCGCTTACGATTTTTCATATTCTCGGATACAACTTTTTTCAGTTGCTTTTTTTCCTTCTTCGGCGTTGCGGGTGTTGCCTTGTTCGAAGCTTCTTCGGTTACCGGACCCGGCGACGGTAATCTCAGTGGTTCACCCCAATTGTTAATGGCGTCAAAGTTCAGTGAATCCGGTGAAATATCGGGACAATCGTTGGGTCTCGTAGTCGTTCGCAAGTTAAACTTTCGCGGTGGCTTGGGCGATGGAAGTCCTAGAGGCGTTCCCCAATCTGCCAATGGATCGGTATTTGCATCGGACTCGGGTTCGGACTTGGTTTCGGTTTTGCCTTCGGTCTTAGATTCGATCTTGGCTTCGGTACTGCCTTCGATTATACCTCCGGTTATCGCTTCGGTTGTAGCATCTTTCTTTGCATTTTTCGATCGATCTCCTAATGACGGATCCGATATAGATTCAGGCTTAGTTGATTCATCATTTTTCAAAACTTTCTCAACGTCAAGTTCCGCCTCGTCGACGTATACCTTGCCCCCGGATTTTCTGCTATCACTACCGACAACTTGTTTATCGGTGATTAATTTCTTGAACGAAAAGTCAGCTCCGATTGGTGCCGGGCCGCTCGCTCCAGAAATCTCGTTACCTCCGGTCTCGGAATAACATGCCGATTTCAACGTCGTAACTCGTGGCGGTAGATCCGGCAATTCACCGTAAAAACTGCTGCTCATATCAGCCTCGGAGAATTCTATGGTCCTGTGCGACGAATCTTTGTCGAATCCTTGCTCCCCGAAGTGATACGTAGACTGTGGTGAATAACCTACCACCGATGTCGTTGACAACGGGGAGCCAGGCACTTCGTCGTCCGAATATTCGTGTCGTTCTTCGCTGGCCTCGACCTTAACATCTGTTTTTTCCGTCAAAATAGTCACCTCGCCTTTTTCGTTCGTCGCTTCGGTTATTTCCTTAGTCGTCGTTATAATATCACCGACATCGGATATGGTTCGCGTTGTCGTTATAGTCGTTCTGATAACTTCGCTCGACCGAAAGCCTTCGGGTGTTGCGGTGCTCGAACGGATTTCGGCTCGTTTGTCAGGCGTCGATCGGTCGGATCTGGAATCTATCCCAGCCGGTATGTCGGATATTGATTTCTTCTCGTCCGATATAAGATCTTTGATTAACGGTGATATCGCATGATCGATACTTTCCGTTGATATTCTTGTGCTCCTTATTACATTATCACATTTATCATCGGTCGAACCAGAATCGGTACTCGACTTGCCCCGATCGAAATCTCCTCGTGATCCCGACGCGGACGAACCCGATACAGTCTTTATCGTCTCCGTTATGTACTTTTCGGTCGTCAGACTCTCGATTGATTTCGCGTCCGTAAGACTGCCGCTTTCTTCGCTCTTCGTTGAGTCTATCAGTTTTTCCAATAACTCTTCACCTTCGAGGACATCAGTGCTTTCCTGCACGTTAGTTTTCGTGGTGACTTTGCCATCGGGTTCGGTTACAGTCGTCACAGTTGTAATTGTTCTTTTAACGTCTGCGCTTATAGAACCTCCAGCTAAACAATCCTGCATACCAATTCTTGTCACGTACGTTGACTCTGATTCTGAACTTATTTTTTCAGGCATGGTACATTGAATTTCGGATTTTTCGTAATGAGGCATATTTTCCGTCACGATAGTTTTCGTTGTTCGTGTCGTAACTGTTTCGATAACTTCTGGCAAATTTTTATGATCGTCGTCGTCATCGTATTCGATAATTTCGCTACGTACTTCACGTCTGATTATTTCGGGTTGTTCGACTTGCTCTTCGTATTGACGATTTTCGCCGGTGTCATTTCTTTCCTCGATAACCCGTGTAATAATCGCGGGTACTTCTTCGCCGATCATTCCCTTTTCGATTATTTTATCACGTGGTGCACGTCCTTCGGATTTTCCATCTTTAAACGTATCGTGAGATGTTATTGTAGTCGTGTCAGACACGTCCATTGATTCACTTTTTGATGAAAGTCCATACTCGCTAGCAATGCTCTCGCTGGATAATAACGGTCCACCGTCTTTCCGTTTGAGAATAGAGTCCGATGTATGAGATGCCGTTGTAGTAGCAGCAGTTGGCACAGAAACTGATGTGGTAGAAATCAATGAGCCAACATCTCGAGTTTCGCCGCTAACTTGGCTTAACGGTGTACGTTGCGGTTCCCCTGCGGAATCTAATTTTTCTTCGCCTTTGGTTTGATTCCCGGTCATCGCACTATCTGATAGACATTCTGATTTTTCGCCACGTACAATAAGGTCCGGTGTTGACTTACCGGACAGAGTCGTTATATGAGTTGTCCTGATTTCCGTCATTCCGCCTACGAACGCTTTGTGGAAGGGGCTCTCGAAGTCGGTAGAATACGAAACTTCTTGTCGAGTTTCGGGTGTCGAGTATCCAGATGATTTCGGTTCTGGTGTAGATTTTCCGGAAAACGAGATTATTCGATCTTTTGTTGGCAACGACTCCGGGATTCTGCTTGTCGCCGTAATAGCTTCGTTGTAAATCTCATCGTCGACCATTGTTTTTCGCGACATCTTTCGAGTTACAATGATATTTTCAATTATATCCAACAATGCGGATCGTGAAATTGACATTCTTGTAACTATCTCTTCAAAAACTAAGATTGTTATTTTTTTGCCTTTTTTCACACATTCCTCCATAATATAACTCTCGACTTCGATACGTTTACCTTCGGATATTTCTGATTCTTGCTCAATTCCCAGATCTAAACTTGAAATTGACGGATGCGAACCAATGTTATATTCGGTACTTACGGAAGGAAGATTTTCTTCATCAAACAATCTGCCAGCCTGCTTCGTTGCACCGTGAGTGTCCGCTTCCAAAAGTTTTAAGCTCTCGTAAATGAGACTATCATCAATAAGCTCGGTTCTCTGTATCTTTCTCACGTTCATAATCTCTTCGAGGATCATGATAATAATATTTCTGGAAATGGATTCCCGTGTTACTAGATCATCGACTATTTTCGATGTTATCTTTTTATTTTTTTTAATAAATTCTTCGTCTATATAAATTTCAACATCGTAACGCTTCGCAGGCGTTATATCAACCACGTCAACGTGATCGCGTGTTTCATCGTATTTGGGATAGTCTACAACGGAATCCCTAGGCACATTCTCCTTCGTAATAATAAACTCAATGATCTCCAAAATCATATTCTTCGGCATTAAGTAGACCGCAACAATTTCGTCTACATCCCGGGAGGTAATCTTTTCTTTCTTCATTATATATTTATTTACGATGTATCCTTCAACTATCGACATTCTATCAGTCGTGGCATTGTAAGCGTCCTCAACTTTTTTGACAATATCCTTATCGTTTTCCGTCTTGGGTTGTTTCGTAATTTTTTCGTCCATTTCCGAAACTCCATAATTTCCAAAGTCACAACTCGGCGCATGTTCGTAGTCGAGCTTCGAACCATCTCGTAAACTCGATTTTCTCGATTTATCGTCCTTCGTAGCTTTTGTTTCGTCACTTTCATCATAACTGTAAGTACCTACGGGATCTTGGAACGTGGTCTTCGATTCACCCCGCAACGATAAACCGTCGGGTAGTCTGTCTTCGAACAAGCTCGCCGTGCGTGATCGGCCGAGAGGTGTTTTCTCGCCTGCATCGTATACGCTGTGGGAACGTGACCGATCCTTTGGCGTGACGTCGTCACTCTCATCAATTGGTAATTTCACGACTTGCTTCGCCGCTGCTGATTTGTCAGCTATTGTTTCGGCAAGTTTTTGCAATGCTCGAACGGCATCTCTCCCATCAAGTTTACTGTCACGAACATTGACTGTGATGGTCGATCGAGATTCTTCATTCAGTAGTCTACAAACTATTCTCGCTCTATCATCATCATTATCATTATCTTTTTGAGCCGTATCGGTATGAGTAGTGGGCGAGCTACTTATCACTTTATCTTCATATTCATGGGTTCCGGATGATTTTGGAAGATCCATTGGGCGCCGCTGACCGAATTTAGTACTACCAAGACTGGGAGATCCGGATTTCTCCGGCGACTCGATCGCATGAATTGCGATCTGGTTATCATCCGAAACTCTTTCCGATATTGTTTTTTTTTCATCGTCTTCATCGCCGGCGATACTGGATATACTTATCCGATCGATTGATTCGTTTTCGTCGTCAATAGTTCCGGCTGATTCTGGCTGTTCGATTAATACTGCGGCATTCGTCGGGCTGCGCTTACTTTCGCTACTTCCGCGTAATTTCGTACGTTCTTCAAACGCGTCGACGTCGAGTTCTTCATTTATACGCCGGGCTCGTTGTTCAATGGGTTTCTCACTCTCTGAAGGAATAGTCGCGTTTTCCTTATCGACTATTTGCTTTGAATTATTTTCGGTGTGAACCACCTCACTAACAATGCTTGGCGTTCGAGAAGATACAACGGAATCGCAGGAATCATGCTTTCCGCTAACTAAACAGGAAGTTTGTAATTTTTCATGTGCCTCCAGGGCGGTGGTTTTGCCACGCGTATCACTGATGATAGTCGTCCGATCTACGGGTTTTGTGTTATCGATAGTATTCCCAATAGCGGCGAACGATTCGGCATCAACAAGTAATTTTTTCAGACCCCCTTTGGTTGTACTATCGTCATCAGAAATAAGCATCCCCGAACGCTCGATAGCTTCCTCATCGTCATCTTTGTCACTGACGACAGTAGTGAGTCGTACATCTTTATCAATCTTCGTGGTGCCCTTCACGGTGTTCCTTTCATCAACTTTATCATCCGCCGGTTCCTTATCGTCCTGTTTCTCGCTAAAGATAATAGGTGATCGTAATTTTACATCGATCTCCGAGAAAGATTTTTCGCTACGACGATCACCGTCAGGGCTCGACGATTTGGAACGATCTGCAGACGCGTCGGCGCGATAACTTTCGCTGAAAACTCTCGACGGCGTCGTTGCATCGACTGATTCGTCTCCATATTTTTCGCTTATTTTTTCACCATCAGTACTAGGCGATTGCTCGGTAAGTTCCTTGATACCGTCTGTCTCGCTAACGATACAAGACAATCGCGTGTTGTCATCGACTTCCATAGAAACTTCGTTGCTGTGACGATGACAGGCAATGCTGGGGGATGTTGAACCGTCCGCAGACGCTTTGTCCATATCATTTTCACTGAGAATGTAAGCCGATATCGTTTCATCGATTACTTCTTTGATATCCTTTTCAGTCATCTTGCCAGCAGCAACACAAGATGATCTTGAGTTGTCATCAATCTCAGGGCCGGATTTCTCGCTATTATTGACATCAACAATGCTGGGTGATTTCGAGCAGTCAACAGATGCCTCGTCGTTATTACTTGCACCAACAATGCTGAGCGATTTGGATTTAAATCCTAGCTCTTCAATGTCCCCATCTCCAATCTTCTCATCAGCAATGCTAAGCGAACTTGAAAATTTTCCGGAATCCTCGCCAATATGCATTTCACTGGCGAAAGTAATCGATCGTAATTTTTCATCAACCTCTAAGCCGAACTTCTCGCTTTGGCGATCATTCACAGTGTTAGATAATTTTAACCGATCAACGGATACCTTGTCACCGTCGGCTTGACTAACACTGGTTGAAAATTTGGATTCATCGACCGATAGTTCTTTTGGAACTGTTTGGGCACTTTCATCGCCAGCAATGCTGGACGATCTCGATCGTTCAGCAGGTCCTTTCGCATCATTTTTTTCGCTAGCAAAACTCGGCGATCGTGTTTTTTCATCCATCTCTGAAGAAGACTTCTCGCTTTGACGATCACTAACAATACTAGGTGATTTTGACCGCTCAACAGGTACCTTGTCACCGTCCGCTCGACTATCATGGGTCGAAAATTTGGATTCACGGACCAGTAGATTATTTGGAACTTTCTGAGCACTTTCATCACCATTAATGCTGGGCGATCTCGATCGTTCGGCGAATCCTTTATCATCATCTTTTCCGATAGAAATAGCCGGCGATCGTGATTTTATATCCATCTCTGGGACGGACTCCTTGCTGAGACCATCACTAACAATACTAGGTGATTTTGACCGCTTAACGCGTACATTGTCGCCGTCAGCTTGGCTAGCATGGGTTGGAGACTTGGATTCATCAAATGGTAGTTCATTTGGATCTTTCGGAGCACTTTCATCGCCAACAATGCTCGACGGTTTTAATCGTTCGGCAGGCTCGTTATTATCATTTTTTTCGCTAGCTATACTCGGCGATCGTGATTTTTCATCCATCTCTGAGACGGACTTCTCGCTTTGACGATCACTAACAATACTATGTGATTTTGATCGCTCAACGATTATCTCGTCACCGTTAGCTTGGCTAGTACGGGTTGAAGATTTGGACGTATCAGCCGGTAGTTCATTTGGATCTTTCTGAGCACTTTTATCGCCAGCAATGCTGGACAATGTCGATCGTTCGGCAAGTTCTTGATTATCATGTTTTTCACTAGCAATACTCGGCGATCGTGATTTTTCATCTACTTCTGAGACGGACTTCTCGCTTTGACGATCACTCTTAATGCTAGATGATTTTGACCGCTCAACGGGTATCTCGTCGCCGTCAGGTTGATCAACATAGGTTGAAGACTTGGATTTATCAACGGGTAGTTCATTTAAAACTTTCTGGGCACTTTCATCGCCAGCAATGCTGGGTGATCTTGATACTTCGGTGGGTTCCTGATTATCATGTTTTTCACTAGCAATACTCGGTGATCGTGACTCTTTATCCATCCCCGAGACGGACTTCTCGCTTTGACGATCACTATCAATGCTCGATGATTTTGACCGCTCAACGGGTATGTCGTCGTCGTCAGCTCGACTAGTATGGGTCGAAAATTTGGATTCACCAACCGGTAGTTCATTTACAACTTTCTGAGCACTTTCATCGTCAGCAATGCTGGGCGATCTCGATCGTTCGGCGGGCTCTTCATTATCATGTTTTTCGCTAGCGATACTCGGCGATCGGGATTTTTCATTCACCTCTGAGACGGACTTTTCGATTCCACGATCACTGGCAATGCTAGATAATTTCGATTGCTCAACAGGTACCTTGTCGCTATCAACTTGATCAACATAGGTTGAAGACTTGGATTGATCAACCGATAGTTCATTTGGAATTTTCTGGGCACTTTCATCGCCAGCAATGCTGGGGGATCTCGATCGTTCGGCAGGTTGTTCATTATCATGTTTTTCGCTAGCAATACTGGGCGATCGTGATTTTCCATCTACCTCTGAAACAGACTTCTTGCTTTGACTATCACTAGCAACGCTAGCTGATTTCGACAGCTCAACAGGAACCTTGTCGCCGTCAGGTTGATCAACATAAGTTGAAGACTTGGATTCATCAACCGGTAGTTCATTTGAAACTTTCTGGGCACTTTCATCGCCAGCAATGATGGGCGATCTTAATTGTTCGGCGGGTTCTTTAATATCATGCTTTTCACTAGCAATCGTGTCGGGACTCGGTGATCGTGACTTTTCATCCATCTCTAAGATGAACTTCTTGCTTAGACCATCACTAACAATGCTAGATGATTTTGACCGCTCAACGGGTACCTCATCGCCGTCAGCTCGGATAGCATGAGTTGAAGATTCGGATTCACCAACCGGTAATTCATTTGAAATTTTCTGGGCACTTTCATGGCCAGCAATGCTGGGCGATCTCGATATTTCGCTGAGTTCTTTATTCCCATGTTTTTCGCTAGCAATACTCGATGATCGTGACTCTACATGTATCCCCGAGTCGAACTTTTCGCTTTGACAATCACCAACAATGCTAGATGATTTTGGCCGCTCAACGGGTATCTCATCGTCGTCAGCTCGACTAGTATGGGTCGAAAATTTAGATTTACCGACCGGTAGATTATTTGGAACTTCCTGAGCACTTTCATCGCCAGCAGCGCCGGGCGATTTGGATCGTTCGGCAAGTTCTTTATTATCACGTTTTTCACTAGCAATACTCGGCGATCGTGATTTTTCATCTACTTCTGAGACGGACTTCTCGCTTTGACGATCACTAGCAATGCTAGATGATTTCAACAGCTCAAACTTGTCGTCGTCAGGTTGATCAACATAGGTTAAAGACTTGGATTCATCAAACGGTAGTTCATTTGGAACTTTCTGGGAACTTTCATCGCCAGCAATGCTGGGCGATTCCAATTGTTCGGCGGGTTCTTCATTATCATGTTTTTCACTAGCGATACTCGGTGATCGTGACTTTTCATCTACTTCTGAGACGGACTTCTCGCTTTGACGATCACTAGCAATGCTAGATGGTTTCGACAGCTCAACAGGTACCTTGTCACCGTCAGGTTGATCAACATAGGTTGGAGACTTGGGTTCATTAACCGGAAGTTCATTTGGAACTTGCTGGGCACTTTCATCGCCAGCAATGCTGGGAGATCTCGATTGTGCAGCGGGCTCTTCATTATCATGTTTTTCACTAGCAATACTCGGTGATCGTGACTTTTTATCTATCTCTGAGACGAACTTCTCGCTTTGACGATCACCAACAATGCTAGATGATTGTGACCGCTCAACGGGTATCTCATCGCCATCAGCTCGACTAGTACGGGTTGAAGATTTGGACGTATCAACCGGTAGTTCATTTGGATCTTTCTGAGCACTTTCATCGCCAGCAATGCTAGGCAATCTTGATCGTTCGGCAAGTTCTTTATTATCATGTTTTTCACTAGCAATACTCGGCGATCGTGATTTTTCATCCACTTCTGAGACGGACTTCTCACTTTGACGATCACTAGCAGTGCTAGATGATTTCGACAGCTCAACAGGTACGTTGTCGCTGTAAGGTTGATCAACATAGGTTGAAGCTTTGGATTCATCAACCGGTAGTTCATTTAGAACTTTCTGGGCACTTTCATCGCCAGTAATGCTGGGTGATCTCAATTGTTCAGCGAGTTCTTCATTATCATGTTTTTCACTAGCAATACTCAGTGATCGTGACTTTTCATCCATCTCTGAGACGAACTTCTCGCTTCGACGATCACTAACAATGCTAGATGATTTTGACCCTTCAACGCGTACCTCATCGCCGTCAGCTCGACTAGCATGGGTTGAAGTTTCGGATTCACCAACCGGTAATTCATTTGGAATTTTCTGGGCACTTTCATCGCCAGCAATGCTGGGAGATCTCGATTGTGCAGCGGGCTCTTCATTATCATGTTTTTCGCTAGCGATACTCGGCGATCGGGATTTTTCATTCACCTCTGAGACGGACTTTTCGATTCCACGATCACTGGCAATGCTAGATAATTTCGATTGCTCAACAGGTACCTTGTCGCTATCAACTTGATCAACATAGGTTGAAGACTTGGATTGATCAACTGATAGTTCATTTGGAATTTTCTGGGCACTTTCATCGCCAGCAATGCTGGGCGATCTCGATCGTTCGGCAGGTTGTTTATTATCATGTTTTTCGCTAGCGATACTCGGCGATCGGGATTTTCCATCCACCTCTGAGACGGACTTTTCGATTTCACAATCACTAGCAATGCTGGACAATTTTGACCGGTCAACAGGAACCTCGTCGTCGTCGAATTGATCAACATAGGATGAATACTTGCATTGATCAACCAGTAGATTATTTGGAACTTTCTGAGCACTTTCATCGCCAGCAATGCTGGGCGATCGCGATCGTTCGGCGAGTTCTTTGTTATCATGTTTTTCACTTGCAATACTCGGCGATCGTGATTTTTCATCTACTTCTGAGACGGACTTCTCGCTTTGACGATCACTAGCAATGTTAGATGATTTCGACTGGTCGACAGGTACCTTGTCGCCATCAGCTTGATCAACATAGGTTCGATACTTGGATTCACCAGCCGGTAGTTCAGTTGGGACTTTCTGGGCACTTTCATCGCCAGCAATGCTGGGCGATCTTGATCGTTCGGCGGGTCCTTTATCATAATTTTTTTCGCTAGCAATACTCGGCGATCGTGATTTTTCATCCACCTCTGAGACGGACTTCTCGCTTTGACGATCACTAGTAATGCTAGATGATTTTAACTGCTCAACAGATACCTTGTCGCCGTCCGCTCGACCATCATGGGTCGAAGATTTGGATTGACCAACCGGTAGTTCATTTGGAACTTTCTGGGCACTTTCATCGCCAGCAATGCTGGGCGATCTCGATCGTTCGGCGGGTCCTTTATCATCATTTTTTTCGCTCGCAATACTCGGCGATCGTGAATTTTCATTCGTCCCGGAGACGGACTTCTTGCTTTGACGATCACTAGCAATGCTAGCTGATTTTGACAGCTCAACGGGTACCTTGTCGCCGTCTGCTTGACTAACATACGTGGAAGATTTGGATTCATCAACTGGTAGTCCATTTGAATGTTTCTGGGGACTTTCATCACGATCAATGCTCGGCGATCCCGATGCTTCGGCGGGTCCTTTATTACTATGTTTTTCGCTGGGAATACTCGGTGACCGTGATTTTTCATGGGTCGCTGAGTAATGGGTCTCGGTAACTTCCATCCCTGCTCGTTCACCGCCATCGGGACCATATTCTCCGGAACGGTCAACCAGTCTCGTGTCGGCAATCTTCTCACCAACGGAACCAGACGATTTGGATTCATCCAATTGGATGTCGATCGAATCTTTTTTGGTAATTATATCCTCAGTAGCGGTAGGAGATCTTAAACATTCACCGATGTGCTCATCGCCCGGTAACTCCCTGGTCGCGATGGGCGAAGAGGACTTTTCACTATGTAATTGTAATTTTCCGTAAAACTTAGGATCTCCTTCACCAAGTTCATCAGCAGCAATGCTGGGTGATTTTACGGAACAATCGAGAGATGCCTCTTGATCAATCATCTCCATAGACGCAATCGCAAGTGTTGACTCGGCTAGTTGTTGCGAATGCTTCTTAGTTATCTCATTCCCGGGGAGCTCATCTTTTTTAATATAAATGTGATCTTCTTTCATTTCGTGAATCATTGGGTTTTCTGCTTGGCTAGGTGATTTTTCATCAATCTCTGAGACGGATTTCTCGCTTTGACGATCACCCACAATGCTAGATGATTTCGACCGATCAACGGGTACATTGTAATCGCCGGCTTGACTAACACGGATTGAAGATTTGGATTTATCATCCGGTAGTTCATTTGGATCTTTCTGGGCACTTTCATCACCAGCAATGCTGGACGATCGCGATCGTTCGGCGGGTTTTTTATCATTATGTTTTTCGCCAGCAATACTGGGCGACCGCGATTTTTCATGTGTTATTGAGTAATCCGTCTTGGTAACTTCCATCACCGCTTGGTCACCGCCATCAGCACCACATTTTCCGGAATGGTCGACTATTCTCGTGGCATCAAACTTCTCACCTCCAGGGGCAGGCGTTTTCGGTTCATCCAAGTGTACGTCTGTTAAATCTTTTTCGGCAATTACATTACCAGGGGCGGTGGGTGATTTTGAACATTCGCCAATATCCTTATCGACTGGTTTTCCGCTAGCAGCACTGGGCGAACTGGACTCTCCATCCGGCGCCTGTCCCGACTTTCCAAAGCTGTCTTCGAGGCCCTGTAAATCCGCAGCTACCGACGGTGATTTATCCAAACTATCGTCAGGCGATATTCTGTCTACGTCTTTAGTTACAGGTGTTGATTTACCCGAGATACTGTCCTTCTCAGGTGTACTCGAGCCCGAACGTAACGATTCTTTGTCCAAGACCGGAGAATCTTGATCCGGAGTGGTTTTTACGGGTGAATTTTTCAACGAATCATCAGGAGTTGTCATTGTAAAAATTATACTCCCAGTTGGACATACTTCGGTTTCGTGGCCACCGTCTTCACTACTAGCAGTAATCAGCATACGCCGAACCGTACTGGTTGAAACCCCGCTTTCACTGTCATCTGCGACTTCATCTGAAGTCGTTTTGTTTTCCGGTGAAACGAGCCCACTTGCCGATATACATTCAGTATCTTTTTCAATTGGCAGATATTCTTTTATTTGCTGATTTACATCATTAATACTGCGCTTCACACGCACTGTGTCAATCTGAGTTTCGGCCACTGAGTCTCGGGCTCCCCCTTCCCGTGGCTTACGCTCAGTTTCATCTTCTTTTGGGTTTGGAGTATTAGAGTCGCCAGGGTCTGCGTCCGATCGAGACTGCGTTTGCGTCCGGACTGTCTCTTTCGTCAATATTTCGATGATCTGGGCGTCCGATGAAGTTATATGTTGTTCAACGACATTATTTCCATCATCTTGAACCGCTATAGAATCTTTTCGATCGGTGATACTGCCATCCGTGTCTTTGTCCGAAGTTACTGCCGGCATGTATGGACTCTTCCCTAGTTGGGCTTCTTTCTGGATGTTGATTAGATCCTTATTACCTGTATCGTCACCTTCAGATATATCTGATATGCTATCAGACTTTTTCTTCGTTGCTGACGTTTCGGTTGTAATCGGCGCGACGAGACCGATACTTTGTTCATGCGTTTTAATAACATCGTTCATGTCATCTTCGATCGCTTTTTCCGTATCATCACTGAGTTTTGCCTCGCTGGATTTACCAGGGGATACGATTTTTAAAGATTCTTTGTTTATTTCAAGTGGTATACCATGGATTTTGTATTCGTTTTCCACAGCTTCAGATTTGTCGGCCACATATCGTTTCGATTTATTAATCACGGCCTGTTCTGCTAATCCTACAGTTTTTGATGACGGAACAAATTCTTCGATATCGTTTTCAGTGATGTTGCCACTAGCAACAACAGATAATCGTGAATTGTTATCAATTTCCAAGGCAAGTTTCTCGCTACTTCCGTCAACGATGCTAGGCGATTTGGATTTGTCGACTAGTTCCTTAACGTCCTCATCGCTGATTTTCTCATCAGCAACACTAAGCGATCTCGAGCGTTTGCCGAATTCCTCGCTCATATGCGTTTCACTGGCAAAACTAGGCGATCGTGATTTTTCATCAATCTCTGAGACGGACTTCTCGCTTTGACGATCACTCGCAATGCTAGATGATTTAGACCGATCAACGGGTACATTGTCACCGTCAGCTTGATTCAAATGAGTTAAATATATGGATTTGTCAACCGGTAGTTTGGCATTTGGATCTTTCTGGGGACTTTCATCACGAGTAATGCTGGACGATCTGGATGGTTCGTCGGGTCCTTTATTATCATATTTTTCGCTAGGAATACTCGGTGTCCGTGATTTCTCGTGCGTCATTGAGTAATTTGACTCGGTGATTTCCATCACCGCTTGTTCACTGCCATCGAGACTACATTCTCCGAAATGGTCTACCAATCTTGCGTCGTCAATCTTCTTACCAACGGAGAGAGGCAATTTCGATTCATCCAAGTGTACGTCTGTTAAATCATTTTCGGCAATTATATCCCCAGCGGCGGTGGGTGATTTCGAACTTTCGCCGAGATCCTTATCGCCCGGTTGGCCACTAGCAGCACCGGTCGAACAGTACTTACCATCCTGCGTTGACGCGGCTTTGCCACCGGACTTATCGCTATCGACACCGAGCGGTTTCTCTGGGATTCCGGAAGGATCGACTAGATTCATTTGTTCTTCTTCACTACGGACACTATGTAATTGTGATTCTTCGTCAAACTTCGGATCGTCTGTTCCACCAAGTCTATCCAAGTCTTCCACTGATGTCGACTTGGGTAGTTGTTGCGGATTCTTCTCACTTATCATATGCCCGGAAGCCTCGTAGTCTTTTACATCAATGTCAGATTCTTTCATTTCGTGAATAATTGGTTTCTCTGTCTGGTCTGTGATGTCGACTTGAGTCAGGGACCTTGGTGTTATCACTTGTATCAGCTTGGTCGGCACCGACTTTTCGAGACTATATTCAAGGTCCTGTAATTCTCTAGCCGAAGGTGATTTCTCCAAACTATCGTCAGGCGATATTTTGTTCCCGTTTTTAGTTACAGGTGTTGATTTTCCCGAGATACTGTCCTTCTCAGGTGTACTCGAGCCCGAACGTAAAGATTCTTTGTCCAAGACGAGAGAATCTTGATCCGGAGTGGTTTTTACGGGTGAATTTTTTAACGAATCATCAGGAGTTGTCTTTGTAAGGAATATACTTGCAGTTGGACAAACTTCGGTTTCGTGGCCACCATCTTCACTGCTAGGAGTAATCAGCATACGACGAACCGTACTGGTTGAAACCGCGCTTTCACTCTCATCTGCGATTTCATCCGAAGTCTTTTTGTTTTCCGGTGAAATCGACCCACTTGCCGATACACGTTCAATATCTTTTTCAATTGACAGAGAATCTTCTCTTTGCTGATTTACATCATCAATACTGGGCTTCAGACGCACTGTGTCAATCTCAGTTTTGTCCACTGAGTCTTGGGCTCTGCCTTCCCGTGACTTACCCTCAGTTTCGTCTTCTTTTAGCTTTGGGATACTAAAGTCACTTGGGTCTGTGTCCGATTCAGACTGCGTTTGCGCCTGGACTGTCTCTTTCGTCGATTTTTCGACCGTTTGAGCTTCCGATGAAGTTATGTGTTTTTCAACGACATTATTTCCATCATCTTGAAGGGCTATAGAATCTCTTCTATCGGCAATACTGCCATCCGCGTCTTTGTCTAAAGTTTTTGCCGACGTGTATGCACTCGCACGTAATTCCGCTTCTTTTTGGATGTTAATGAGATCCTTTTCCATTGTATCGTAGGCTTCAAAAGGTTCTGATATGCTATCAGACTTTTTCTTCGTTGCTGACGTTTCGGTTGTTATCGGCGCGACGAGACCAATACTTTTTTCATCCGCTTCAACGACATCGCTCACGTCATCTTCGATCGTTTCCTCTGTCTCATCACTGAGTTTTGTTATTCCTTTGGATTTTTCGAGGAACACGATTCTTGAAGATTCTTTGTCCGTTGTAATTGGTGTACCATGAATTTTGTATTCTTGTTCCACTGCTTCGAAATCGTCGGCCACATATCGTTCCGACTCATTAATCAAGGCCTGTTCTGCTAATTCTACAGTTTTTGATAATGGGACAAATTGAGATGGAGCAATTTCCTTCTCGGGAATACTAACAAATCCATCAATCAGTTTATCTTTGCAAACATGTTCCGTTACGCTGAAATCTTGTATCGAAATTCGCCTAACATCAAGTTCGTCCTGTTCGATCGTCGATGCTTCAGCTGCAACGAGCAATTCCGATAACTCGAGATCGGTAATGTCAATTATCGAACCTCTATCAATCTTTCGATCAACAATTATATTCTCAATCAATTCAATCAGAATGCGTCTTGGGACTTTATATCGAATGCAAATATCTTCAAATACGTACGGCGTTATCCTTCTGGACTTGGAGATGAATTCTTGAATGATACCGATTGCGATTTCGGATAGTTTTTCCGACGTCACCGATTCGTGGCTTTCGATCTCATGTTGCAAATGCTCGAAGTCTTCATTGACGGGTCCGATACTTTCCGTTTCTTCTTGTTCCGATTCAGCCTTTAATATTTTTCCCAGTTCGATTTCGGAAATATTCAATAACGTTGATCTGGGAACATTGATTTTAACCGCGAGTTCCTCGATAATTTGCAGCATGACATGGCAAGAGATTTCATTTTGTACGGAAAGTTCGTCCAATATGTAAGGCGTTATTCGACGATTTTTTGTTACGTAATGATCTGTAATATTCTTTTCAATTTGATCACGCATATTTGAAGATACCGATATTTGATCAGAATGTTGCTCAGTATTAATTTCGGAAATAAGGTCATCTTGATCCATATCCTCCTTCTCGGATTGAATGAGGTTCGACAATTCCTTATCAGATATATCCAATATCGATGATCTTGAAATATTCCGTTTGATTATCATTTCTTCGAGTATTTCAACAAATAATCGTCTGGGAACGTTGTTTGCAGACGCAATATCGTCAATTAAGCAAGACGTTATCTTCGTTCCCTTGGCAATTATGTTATCAGAGACATACTTTTCAATATCGAATGTAACGTTCGCCGACGATTCCTTATCAATTCCTGATGTCTCGTCGACTTGGTTGTCACTTACGTGAGATGCAGAATCGAGCGCTGCAGCATCTTCACCGTTGATGCTCTCTTCGCGTTGTCCATGAAGAAGTAACAACACTTCCTTTTCAGAAATATCGAAAATGGCGTCGCGTGAAATTTTTTTTTCGACAATTATTTCCTTGATTATTTCAATTACAATACGAGTTGAGACGAGTTTTTTAATCGAAATTTCTTCGACGATGTCGATGGTAATTTTCTTGTTTTTCGTTATGTATTCGTCGTTGATATAACGTTCAATTTCAGTACGTTTTTCACCCGACACCGCATCGGACAGCAACAAATGAATATCCGCAACAACGCTGTCCCACGTCACTCCCCTCTGTATTATTATTTCTTCGATTATGTGAATAATCTTTTCCCGAGGTATTTTACGAGTTACAATGATGTATTCAACGATTTCAATTGTTACTTTTATTTTTTTTACAAACACCAACTCTTCAATAATATCATCGAGAGGTCTTTCCTCGTCAAGTTTAACCTTTACATGGTTTGGTATTTGAGCCGTATAGTCCGTTTGTTGTTTTGAGTATATGTTAGTACCAGGGAACTTTGGTGATGTGGGCATTGAATCTGGCGTAACCGTGATTATTTGAGCTTTATCGGGTGATAATTTCCGGTCGAACACTATATCCGATCCATTTATTTCACGGGTTTCACCAACCTCTTGACTCGACTGAAGTTTCACTTTCTCCTTGACGCAAACCAACTCGATTCCAGCTTCCATAACGTCCGGTCGAACAGTTTTATCGTCGTTAATAATACTTGGTTCGACTTTCGACGGGGTAACCACTGCCTCTTGGTTCATCAAGTCGGAACAAATTTTCATTGCATCATAATTATCAGGACCCTTATCACCGGCGGTCGGTGATGCTATGTCCATTTTTTTTGGAACAATATCTTTAATGCAAGTTTCTTCGTAAATTTCAAGCTCGGTAGTCGGTTCTTCCGCCGTCGTGTCGTCAATTTTTTCTATTTTTTCCATTTTTCCTATTCCTTCAGAAAGCGCAAGTTGTTCGGTCATCTCAACTTCTTTTGACGCTATTTCTTCGACGATTGCGTTGGATGCTTCGATTTGGCCGCTTGTCATTATGTCATCCGGTTTCGAAATATCTTCTTTGAACAGCGCTTCGTTCGACAAAAAATCATCCCGCTTAAGCTCTTCCGCGACTTTTTTAACAATTTCTTCAACGTCTTGTGGTTTATCTTCGATCAAAATACCAGCCGATCCCGCAAGAACTTCACCGACATCCCGCACGGCTTCTTTAAAATCTTTTTTCACATCTGTTTGATCGTTTTCATCTTCAAGTTCAGCTTCGATCTTTGACAGATCAAATTTTACCTTTTCAGGTTGTTTCGTATCTAAAGGCAGGACGGCCTCATCTATGCGGGGCTTAATTTCTTCCAATTTTTCAACAACTTCGGACAGAGTATGCTTAACGACATCTTTCGACGCTGCAGCCAACTCGGCGCGCACCATCTCTTCCTCAACTATCTTGTCTTCCAATGATTCAAGCGAATCACGGAGACTGTCTTTGACGGTTTTGAATTTCTTCGAAGCTTCTTCCAGTAGCGCTTCCACATCTTCCCCATCGTCTTCGACTTGGCCAGTTGAGACGGTTACTATATCCTTCTGGTGACCTTTCAATACGCACGTCTCAAATACCGGGTCTGATAGACCCACAGGCATAGATTCGGCTTGAGGATAAAGTTTTTCAGTAGCAGCAGCCATAGCCTCGGCGCTTTCGATCTTCGAGCCCTCGATCTCACGATGAAGAAAAGCGGCTGTATCCGTAATAGTTGCTTCTTTAACGTGATTAACCTCTGGACCGGTAATTTCAAAACTTTCCAATTGTTCGGGCCCGCTACAGACCACATCGTTAACTCGAGCGATTCTACCCGGTAATAAAACTTCAAGAGGTTTCGGTTCTTTCGGTGAGCTGGATTTCGATGACGATTTTTCGTCAATATCTTTCTCAGAATCCCGCCGAGACTTTCCGGTCAATTTATCGATCCCTTTCTCAAATTTATCGGCGACTTTGCCGAAAAAGCTAAATACGCCTTTTTGTTCTTTGACTGGGGGTGTTGGCGGTTCTTTGGTAGTTTCTAGCTGTTGCTGCGGCTGCGGCTCCGGCTGCTGATGCTGCTGTTGCTGCTGTTGCTGCTGCTGCTGCTGCTGCTGTGACGTCGGTTTTTCCTCTTTGGCTTTTTCGAAATGTTCCATACGATAAAGCTTTGGATCGACTTCCTCGTGAACCGGCAAGTCAGCGACTTCATCTGGCGTTTTAACTATTTCACGGTGAATAGTACCGGAAGCTGTCGGACGAACTTGAAAGCACTGAACGTCTGGTTTTGATTGAGTAGCAATTGAAATTGGGTAAGTTTGTTTGACCAGTTGAACGCTTTCTTTCTTCTTCTCCTCATCGCCAATGTATTTCTCATCAATGACTTCTTTTATATCGTCGAGAGGAATCCGCTCGTCCTCTGGTAACGTCGGTGCCGTGGTTGTCGCGCCCGATTCCATCGTCGACATGCGTTCTTGCGATTCTTCTAATTTTTCAACTATATGCTGATCTTTTTGATCGGCTTCAGGTTTCATCGGGTCCGTATCCGTTGTTTTTTTCTCCGACGAATCAAATTTATCTGGGCTCAAACTCGAAGGCTCTTTCGTTATGTCTTCGCTATCTTTTTTTCCAGAATCATCCTTATCCTCAATTTTTTCGACTACATCTGCGGCAGAAGCGACAATGTCTTTCATTCGTTGGTCCAATTGTTGTTTTTGCCCAGATGAAAGTTTATCCGGTTGATTATCTTTGTCAACAGTTTGTTCATCGTAATCGTAAACCGATCCGAACTTTTTTTCCGGAACATCACTTTTTTCATTTTCGTCAAAAGTTTCGAGTTTTTCCTTCGATCTCGTCGACGTGTGTTCCGTTAATTTAACTTTTTCCGACTGCACAGCGTCCAGCACGTGCTTCTGTTCTGTTCCATCACCACTCTGGCCCGAATCCTCAATGTATATTTCTTCCTTTTCTACAATAAGATATTCGTCCTCCTCCGTGAGTTCTTGACTTGGTTTACGTGAACTTTTCTTAGCCGGCACTGTAATTTCTTCCATGTCCGCAGTTACATCGTCTTCGGTCATGTCATCTTCTTTCTTATCGGTCGCTTCGGCGGTAATGTCGTCATCCCCATCTAGATGATCGTCTTTTCTCGTTCCTTCGATTCTTTCGGCTTTTTTCAGTACCGCTTCGATTTCCTCAACAACTTCTCGTTCTTCTTTCAAATCAGCCAGTACCTTGCTCTCTATAGAATCCAGCGACATGTCTTCCGATTTTTCCGTTAGGCTCTTATCGACTACCTTTGTCATGGAATCGATATCGATACCAGCCGACGGCGTTGATACCGCTGACGAATCCGTTGTCCCCCGATCACCTTTCGCTCTTCTGATAACACCATCTTTGTCAGATTTAACGGACGTTGTCGGTGTACTTCTCGTGGATTTGGCTGGACTGCCTCCCGCCACTCGAGCTGCTGGTTTGCTCGGGCTCGGTGGTTTTCCACGACGGCTCATTGGTTTTCGTTCAATGGCTTTTGGCTTTGATACCGTCGACTTTACCGAACCGACCGTAGCTGCGGCAGCACTTGCCGCGGATGCTATTTCAATGTTTTTCTGTTCAACTACTTTTCTATTGTTTGCGTCTTTGGCGCTCTTTGCCGGCATCGACGGTGCGAGGACCGGTCCCGGCGGGACTGGCTGTTTCCCACCAGGTTTTGTTATCGGCTTTGGCATAATCCCTTTTCCGGCAAGATCGGGCTTGCCAGCGGCAACGTTTACACTTTTCTTGGGTGTTGGCGGAGATCCTTTAAAGACCGAATCTTTTTTATCGGCAACCGAATTAGGTTTTATCTTTTTGTCGGTAATTTTCACTGCCGATCTTAGAGTAGTTTCAATCGTTTTGCTCGTTTTTACCGGCTTTCCATCTTTCTTCTTCGGTTCACTCTTGACTTTAATATCTCTAGTCGGCACGGTTTTTTCGCTATCGCTCTTAATAATAATACGGGTTGCGGTTTCTAATTTTTTCGTTTCAACCTCCTTATCAATTTTCGCAATGTCTTTGTTTTTCGTCGACTCTCTCTTTGCTTCTTTGAAATCTTTATCGATCTTTTTAATTTCAGTTTCCATTTTCTTGTTTTCCACTACCTTTTTCGTCTTAACCTCGATCTTTGCCGGGTGGGTTCTCGGCAAGGTAATCGGCGTTGTTTGGGGCATAGACTTGGTCGCAGTGTCTTCGGTTGCCTCGGTCCTCGTTTTTGATGACTTGGGATCCGGTTGATCACGTTTTTCTTTCTTCGTCTCCAATGACTTTTTCGAATCTTTATCGGTCAGGCTGAATTTTTGTTTGACCGTCGATCTGTCCTTTAGAGCCAAAAGCGAAGTTGACGGGGATAAACTTTTTGCTGAACACACGGGATGCTTGAGAAATTCGAGATGCTTAAGACGCTCAAAGCCTTCGAAAATTTTTTGCTGCGGTGTACTACCGGGAAACAAAATTCTTGTTATCGTATCCTCAGGATTAGCCGGTTGCCAAACCAAGAGAGCGCATATCGACGCAAGATTTTGGATCGGGAACGTCAAAGTATTGGAATCTTTTTTGTGCGATCCGGCAAATAGCTTGGCATCCGCCGAATGCCACTTGGAAATAAATTCCCTCACTTCGCGGCTATCTTTGCTTGGACTCAACACGTACATATCCAATGTTCCGTGTCCAACTTTGTGGTAAAGATTTATCGGATTGGGATCTCTGTAGCACGGATGCGCGCGCAAATTTATCTGCCTGAGATCAACCATCATTTCTTGACCGATATCAATTAAATTCAAAGTCAGCGGATCCAAATCTTTATCACCGTCCGGAGAATTTGTGTGTCTTCTTTCCTGTATTCGAATAATTTCTATTATATCTCTTTCATAAAAAAAAATTAACGTTATGGACTGATTAGGATTCAATGATGTATTTTTTATTTATGCTTCCATAAGCAAGTTCAGGATAGTTGAATAATAGGTGTGAAGAATTGTGTAAAAAGGAGAGTATGGAAATAAATAATAAAAAGGTTGTAAAGAAGAAGACAACGGTGGGTAACGGTACTTACGACCAAATTGCAGAAAAAATGTCCTATTTGCGGATAAACGTGCATTTCCCTCTTCTTACGTAGTACACTCGACATACCGCCTACGTTACTGTTGTTGACCCTTGTCACGAGAACGGCATCAAGCCGATCGAGGTGTCTAGCAAAATCCCAAAAGCATGCTTTCCTTGCAAAGCCTCCGTCAACGAGCATGTTGAATCCGTTTATGCCAAAAAGCGCGGCGTCTCCTTGTCCACCCGGGAAGACATACAGCGTCGGATGACTGAATCGAATATTACCAACGAGATCGGAAGGTTCCATAAGTTGATCTAATGTTTGAGGTAAAAGATATTGTCCAACGTAGTTGGTAAAACTGACAATCGCAGCAACACCCGCAGTGAGAACATCGTCGGGATTCAATCTCACTCGGCAAGACCTGAAAATCATCCAATATATGTCGAAATTTAATAAAATTTCTATTAAGCAAAAAAAAATAATATCAGCGAAATCAACACAAAACTAATATTATAACAATCTGGTTAGTTCATGACGTACCTAGTACAAGCCTCCTTCGAGAGACGGCCCGTCGACCATTCGCCTACACCCGCGCAATTAACATCTACGGTCACACTGTTTTCGTAAGCACGAAGAACCCTTTGTACTTCATGTTCACTGAACGCATCCAAAAAGTCAGCAAGACTAAAAGTTCCATCCTGGATGAATAATCGAGGTAAATAACAGTAACAATAACAACAACAACAACAACAACAACAACAACAATATAATAATAATTCGAAAAATTGAGTGTCCAATGACATTAATTTTTTACATTCCATAAATTGACCGTCGTTTAATAGAAGTCGACGCACCTGCAGTATCCAGGAACCATTACCACCGAATGTGTATCCAGCGTGAATGATGTGTCGATGCTTCGTAAAACTTGCAAGTAGATTTCTGATACATTGCAGCAATGTATTTGTTTGAGGGTGTATTAAAACCTCGGTTACGAGATTTTCCGTGGCGTACTGTATCAAACGTTCACCTGTAAACATCAATGGTCAACCATTGGCAACGTAAAATCCTCAAAGTTCGAGGCATACGACCGACTATCCTCCGTTAATATGACACATGTTATCATATAATTTACCGTTTCTGGCCTCTTCCCCTTCAGGTGCCTGCGCTACCAATGCTTGCAATTCCTTTTCCAAATCTACGTGACAACTGTTCTTGTCCCACGAGAGAAATCCTAAACAAAAATAAATCAGCCCTATGTACGTGCGTCTGCATAAAGTGGGATGAGTTTCCTCCAAAAAACGTATCAGAACAAACGCTCTTATAATTAAATAAATGGTTATCATTAGAAAATTGGCCGTGGCTCTCGTAAAGCATAATATATATTTCTATTTTATCGATTAAGATAGGTCATAGCCAGTGGGTCATAGGCGGACACACGGTTTTCCTTCCAAGACGCATATGTCTGGCTTCATTGAGTGAGAGTGGCTCAGGGTTGGCCGATGGAACAAGGTTAAGTTTAACATCGTGGCATCTGTCTTGCTCGTTGCCCGTTGATAACGCTCTTTGTTGCGATGCAACTTGATCCAATGTGCAATGCCGGTTCGACAAAACTAAATGTCAATCAATCAATTGATTAATTTCTCTGACAGATGAAAAAATGTATATTTCCGCATTAGCACCGCACCGCGCCGTGTCTGTTACAGCTTTCGGAATATATACTAAAATTTGTTTCAATAAATCGCAAAAAGAGACAAAAAAAATTTTTTCCTCAACTATCCCGGATAACGTCCATCATACGAGATATTTGCCGCAAAATTGATCAGGACAAGCGCCAATGATGGGACAGACGCCACCGCCAACCTAGACGCCGCACCCCGTCACGCGGTTCTCGGTAGCCGACGAGAATCGGTCGACGTTACATGCATCTGATATTCAACTTGCCCTAACCTTACTATAATCCCGAGATTGAGATACGTTCCAAGCTGAATTCTTCGAGGGCAGCATTGCCCCAATCGTTGGAGATGAAAATTGTATGTTAAAATTTCATCGGATGCCGTCTGATGTAACAACTATCGAGGTATCAAACGAGCGACATTAAATTTTTCGGTAAATCTTTTCATTTATCGAACGTCATAGGCATTATCATCCAGTCGCTTATCATTTTCCAAAATAATAATGAAACCGTCTGTTCAAAGTGTATTCCGATATCGTTATAAAATTCGTTCGAACGATAGACAACCGATTTTGACGTTTGTAACGACATGACCGCCGCGGCTATGGAAATACATGCCCTCGAGATGGTCCACTCGCTCAACCGTAATTCCAACCAACGATATTGAATGACGGATAAGGTATCGGCGTCGCATTCAAGGAAATTACGGCGAGCAGCAAGGAGATCGGGTTCACTATTTTCTTATCGAAAATAGTAAATAACAAAAAATGTTTTCTCACTCGCGTCGCTATCTAGTGTCACGCAAACAACGTGGAACTAACCTACCTATTACATATTAGATGATGTTGTTGACACTTGTGTGATATGCTGTGTACGACTATAATGTTATTCGGAACAATAAGTTAAGCTCAAGCTTTGTAAAATGTATATATTTTGATTAGAAAACGCATCACAGACTTCGATCATAAGATCTCTACCAGGAAACATTACTTCATAGCTGCCGGACGATTAAGCGAAATATTTGTAAATGTATTAGTAAGTGTTGACGCAATTGTGTGTGTCTACTCTACTTCCCGCATACACCGGCATACGCAGCTAATCTCATATCCGTGAGAGCCATCACGTAACCTGATCACTCTTATATATACACGCACAGGAAAACCCTCATTTGTACGGCTTATTGCATTGTTTGCGAATTTATTGCAACTTTTTGCTTCACGTACAATTTTAAAATACTAATAACTAGGCAACAACGCAATTTTAATGTTTTTTTCTTTTTTTTTCCTTCTAAATATCATTATAACGTAAGGTTGAAAAAATAATGAGTTGTCGTGGATGTTGGGCAATGGTCAGAAAGGGCCATGTTATAAGAATCATGGACGTCTCGGAGCACTTAAATTGATGCACCAGGAAGGACTAAGCCGCTGTTCTGTACGTTGAATTGATCGGAAGCCCTGACGGTGATACAAGAGAAGCCGTGCCGTGTGAGTCGCGCGCCTCTCAATGCTCTTCGAAGCCGCGCCTTCCCAGCCTGACTCTTTTTCTGTCTCCTTTTCTTCCGCTCGCAAACTGCATGCCACCGATATTGAATAAAATTCACGCGGATCGGAAAGGAAGAAAAGTTAAATCAACATTTAGTAAAACATGAAAAACAATGGAAAGTGTGCGAGGCAACCAATTTGCTAAAGTAGTTATAACAGTAAGGAAAATGGGAAGTCAAAGAGACAATCGTAGAATTTGAACGTGTTTATAAACCGGATCCGTCATATTTATCATCCGTCGTCACTTATCGGGTTGGTCTCGAAGTTCAGAATCTCATTCGGCCGACAACCATCTTCACGCGGTACACCGAGCTACGCCACTATATCCATATATACGTTTTCGGCTGAATGAGATTCGGGATTTCGAGACCTACCCCACTTATCTTCGGTTGAAGGTGAAATTGTTATAATAATAAATCTCCATAAAAATACGTAGCGGAAGGGGGGGGGGGAGGGAGAGGTCTGCGTTGAGTATATTCGAGTGGCTGACAATGCACCTACCTGGTTATACATGGATATGCCACACGAGGGAATACAAGTTGTATACGCCGTATGTATATATCGACGTGTTATTGTTTGTTCGTAGGTGTCAGGCCAATGACGATTTATCGGAACCCTTTGTTTCGTAATAAGGTCAAAAACTTTACTCGAAAAATGCTGATGCTGCTAATCCCATTTGAACGGTGCAACAGAGCTCGCCTGCCTATAGCTTTGAGGTATCATCCTCGTCTCTTGAAAATATAAGTTGCACGGATCACACGCTCGAGATAGCTCAACGAGTGGTTCTAAAAAATATTATAATTTAAAGGGCGCATCGAAAATTGCCGATCATTAGAAGGTTCATAGAGCATTTGTTTAGGCGATTGAGACAATCGTAATGAACTTGTTTTGAAATGAAGAACGTTTAGGTCAGGTTCAAGAACGAAATAGTAGCGCTGTGCGGTTGGCGTATGATTTATAACAGGCGAGAAGATCGAGAAAGAAAGGGAGAGTCGCAGCGGTAGCGCAAGAGGAACGGCTGCAAATACCACGATAAAATTAGCTTTGCTATATTCGGACTACCGTGCCACGTGATGACTCGCCTATCCTTTTCACGAATCCGGGAAAAGTTGGTCACACAACGAATAACGCCGGTACTCGATCTTTTACACATGAGCCTTTGTCATCCGGAGTTCTACAGCTGAATCATTCAATAACGCACAACGAACGAAAGACGAATGAATAATATATAACGGACAACCAATTAAATAATATTATTGAAGTTGCCAAGTTGGCGTACATGGTACGGCAATCTCGGCGTCGCGGCTCGATAATCTAGCCTTTATTTACAACAAATTATTAATAACTTATAAATCGAGTAAATAATTGTGTATCGATTAATCTATATAATAAATAACTAGGGGGCCTATGGTTAGTAGCGTCCATGGACAGTTGTGCGGATGGTTAGTAGTGCCTATGGCTAGTAATCCCTGCAGCTATTGATGTTTATTTTATGTGACTCTTTACGAGCCGCACAAGTAACTTCCCGATTTACGAGGAACATTTTTGAATTATGTTAAAAAAAAAACTCAAAAACTACTATACCAAATTGGACCAAAATCGAATTAGCTCTAAGTCACAGCAGAAGACATCGATTACATCATTGATCATTCCGATCGCGTTATTAGTTTTCGAGAAATCGTTAACGAAAAATTTAATCACTTACATACGCACGTACGTACGTACTGGCACACACACACACACACACACACACACACACACACACACACACACACACACACACACACACACACACACACACACACACACACACACACACACACACACACACACACACACACATACACACACACACACACACACACACACACACACACACACACACACACACACACACACACAAAAACATTTTGCTCAAAATTGGCTACAATGATCCCAATGACCTTAAAACGTGAAGATCTGCCAAAAAATCGATTTTTCATTTTCAGGGTCATTACAATAATTTCCCTATAAAATCGGGAAGTTGAAAAAATAGGGCTAATTCGAGCGAGGAATAAAAGTGTTTGAAAGAAAGAAAGAAAACACATGTTTGTTTGACAAAAAAAGTTGTCATACAATGATTGCGCTATTTCGGCGTGTAACGCGAACTGCCGACAATGATCAGCCCGCCGTCGCTGCTGCTGCTGCTGCTGCTGCTGCTGCGGTCTCGACCCTACTCGCACGTCCGCAATTGTGATTCATACCGGCAAGTATGCCTTCCTATATATGAGTCACGTATACTCGTTCGAACGCACATAGGAAGGACTTCGATAAACGTGTCAGCGAAAAGTGTCTACATCGTTCAACCATATTCAAAACATTTATCGGAGACGCAATGCACGAAAATGAAAGTATCAACAAGTCCAAACTTTTGTTAATTCTTGACGTTTTTAGGAAAGGAGAAAAGGGGCTCTTTCAAAGTTTCTGTCAACGCCTCAACTTCAAGTTAAAAGTCGCGAACTTTACACGGGTGTGCTCTTTCTTGGTCGAGTTTCTCGTATTCCGTGAATCGTAAGGTGTGAACCCCGTAATATAATATATAACACGATTCCGAAATCAGTGCGCTCATGAGGGCTTCAGAGATAAGACGCCGTGCGTCATCTCTGAATTATCCACCTCAAAGCAAAATCTCGTCATTAACAAACCATAATCACGCGCAAGTGATAATAATAACAAGTCTTGTAATGAATTAGCAAAAGGTATTTTGTTCTATCGCAATGAACAACCAACAATTCTCATCAATACGAGCCACGTATTACGAAGAATTTATTTCCCTTCCCAATCAGCCGTATTAACTTTGCACTCGAGTCACCTCGAGGATGTTCAGTTGTTGCACGTTGCAAAGGCGTCAACAGTTTCGTTGGCCCCATGAGCAACATTTCATCAATAGGATAAAAATAATATTTTTGGCAGTACGCTACCGTGACTGTAATTACGGAGAAGAATGTGCCTTCCGCAAAAAAGACGCCTCCCGCTACAATCGACCGGTCTATGTGGGGTCAAGTTCATTATTTTCACCCTTATCAACCTTGAACCCTCGTCTCGACGAATGATCATGTTTTCATAAAGAAAGAAACATCAAGCGATGCCTTGGGTCGGTAGTCGTGCGGTTGCGAAAGATTGCGTACATAAGAGTTTCTCAAGGGAAAATATGTAAATAATGCATAAATTAGGTGATGAATATCCCGAATAGCCCCTGAATAAAACTTGATAAATTTTCAATTAATCGTGTTTGACCATGTTAGTGTTTGTTACAAAAGGCGGAATATACCCGCGGTTCGCATTACGATGGTGACGAAACGACACCGTTATTTTGGCTTACCGACGAGTTTCCTTCTCGACGAGTAGATGGGTTATTGATCCAAGTTCTGGGACTGCGGGGATGTGGCCGTAAGCAGGCAGGTACCACGACCGTGCGCATGCCGCATCTAGCTACAGCTCTACTCTCCGTGTTTCGTTTACTCCCTTGCCATTAACTTTTCCACAGCCAAATCGTCCTCATCATCCTCATCGTCCTTATCGTTTTTATCGTTTTTAATGGATATCTCCCGCTGATTACCGCACGCACGCGCATACGCCGATGTGTGTGATTCTTCGACGGTCCTTCTTACCAAGGAAATAATAATAAATTTAAACGGTAGCCGCGCGAGAGGGGCAGGGGAACAGGTGGTTTGTAATAACTCAGTCACGAGGATTGTCGCTCAATGTTTTATTTCCGAATTAAGTATCAAATTCGTCAATGCTCGAAAATTTATCACCGAATAAAAACGGTGGATGGAACCGGTAACCGGAGTATTCGGACAGTATGTATTAATCGATAATATCGTTGTGTGAAAAAATATACGATACGGTACTGTGCTCTGTGTTGGTGAGAATTAACGCAATATCCGTTATCGATGTACCGTTAATCCATCTTTGAACATTCGTC
This sequence comes from Sussaba pulchella, assembly GCA_963971145.1. Lineage (NCBI taxonomy): Eukaryota > Metazoa > Arthropoda > Insecta > Hymenoptera > Ichneumonidae > Sussaba > Sussaba pulchella. Next base: position 19,418,366 of record OZ020168.1, read on the forward strand.
TCACGTTCGTCGTTCATTCGTATCCATGACCATTTGGAACGAACCAAGTCGGATTGGCATATATAGGGCCACAGCTTATACGTATTCCGTTGAAATTTAGCCACGAAACGCATCGATGTAAGATCTCACAAAATTAGTTGGTGGGTTATTCGAAACCCCGTTATTATTATCGCGTACCTAGAACGATTTTTTCGATTGAAAATCCATTGTCCGGTATCCGTTGTGTGTGAAGTATTTCGTATTTCACGTTCATACCCGGTCGCGTATGAATATATTTATGAGGCTATTGCGACGCCAACGTGATATTTAGATGTTCTTCAAACGTTAAAAAACACCTGACCCCCAAGCACGGATGACGGAGATGAACTTACGGCAAAAACACCCGTTTCGAGCACGAGAGCACGATCACGGAGGTGTGCCGCGGTTTCGATCCGCCAGTCGCGGGGTAGCAAAGTGAATTTTCGATAACGTAGTGCGTCATATTTTTATGTTTATAACGATAGTAATAAGCAATTAGCCAAAGGAGTAGGTATTATTACGGACAAGACTGTTCAGAAAGCCATGAAACTCGGCAAAATTTAGCTGGTTAGCGGCAGCAATCCCTTAGAGGCGCAAATCCCCGCGTCGTACAGTCTATAAATATAAAGTAAAAAAGATTCAGAACTCTCACTGTGTACACCACTCCTGGCGTATTCCACCGCTTCGCCAACGCGAACGTCGTTTTAATGCGAACATACCGGGTGACTGGGCCGCGGGTCACCGCGACCCCGCAAGGGGTATGCGGTTGTCGTTTTTGTCAAGTCGACCGTCGCGGTTGTCAGTAGCACGAAGCAAATGAACGAGGTTTTCGAGGCTTCTGGATCTCCGTCCCTTATGCCGTCGGGCGGGAGGCGGTTATCTGTTCTCCGGCGATCGCTAAATTTACGCCAGACGACAACAACCAAATGAACGTAGACGGCAGAGGCGCGAGTCTCACGGACGGGAGCAAGTGCAATGTCACCGACGGGCAAAGTAACGCCAGCGACCGCTACAGCGAGACACCCCCGAAACTATCTCTCTATATATTGGCTAATTCTGCCGCGTTTGTAGTATATTGATACACAAACGAGTTATTGCTATTGTTCGTTTACGTAACCCGCCCTGTTATAATAAAACGTTAGATACCAGTTTAAAAATAATCACGAACGACGTTATATCGATCAACGTACGAATAATCAACCGAATTGTACACCCGTTTTTCAAAAGGATTACGTCGATGGTCATCGACGATCCCAGTGTGCACGCGAATGCAGCTCACGCTCGAGATCGTTACAACGGAAAAACGTTAAAGCGAAAGAAAAAAAACGGAAAACAAAACAGATTGACCGAGATTGTTGTAATTCTAAAAGACATGAGCGACATGTCGATTCGACGATGGATCCCATATACAGCACGTACCTTTGGCAAGTCGATTGAGGATGAGATCTTTGTGTTGTGCGGTATGAGGTTCCGGAAGCACGACGAGAAGGTAACACCCGCTAAGGGGCGAAGGCGGTGGATGCTGCGGGTGTTGAGATCCCGCTGGCACCGCAACGTCCGTCGAGGATGCACCAGATGGGATTGCATTGTTCTCCACGGCTGTCAGCGTTCCTCCTCCTCCTCCCTCGCCGCCATCGCCGGTTGGGTCCACGGTACTCATTTCTACAGGCTGAAACGATATGAAAAATCCTATGTTTAACAATGCGCCATCGGCAGTTAATTATTTGTATCGATAAGTAGACTAAACGCGGCTGCCACCGCGACGTTCAAAAGCTGACGCACTGCGTTATAGTTAACCGGTCAGACCGGTAACCCCTTACCCCTCGATATTACATCACTCAGATATTATACACGGTCGCGCGCGCAGTACAATCGGTTCCGTATTGAACATCTGAACACGCGATGTCAATAACTTATACATATGAACAAATAATTTTAACAAATATATGAAATGTCGATAATGATGGTGGAGAAATTTGTCTTTGTTTTACCCGGATAATGCACACCGAGTGAGTCTCGTTCTGCCACGACGTTTTAAACAATATCTTCCAACATTATGGAGATTCGCCGAAAAACAGTGTTTAATGAACAAACGTTGTTCGAATGACTGATGAAATAAGTATTCGGGCGTTTCGGTGCGGTCAATGAGTGATGTACGACCCGGCAAGGCCGCTTGCGCAGTATCTAGCTGCTGCTGCTGCTGGTGCTGGTGCTGCTGCTGCTGCTTCTGCTGCTGCTGCTACTGCCGCTGCGTCCGCCGCTGCCGTGCAGCGGAGCAGGGGTTATGGAAATTGATATCGCGATTGCGCAGAATTGAGTCAGCAACAGAGGCACGGTTACCTGGTAAGGTGACTATGGATCAATGATCCAAATTTTCGTTGGTTCAGCAGCGGAACGACAATAAGCGCGGTTTGATAAATAATTGTCTCGGTAGGATAACTCTTAACGTAAACCGTTATAGAGCTTAGGGATGTGGAAAAGTGTACCAGGAGTGCGTGTAAGATTATCGGTCATCTTCCGCGAGACCCGATGGAATGGCGGTTGGCGCATAGAATCGCGCTAGCGGATTCACGCAGGAGGTCGTGGCGCATCCGGCGCAAACCCTCTTCACATCCACCCCAGCTAGCCCCATCCTTCCTGCGCTCCACCCGATTATTTCGTCATCCTGTTCTATAAACTCAGAGGCCCGAGCATTTTTCCGATTGACATTACACAATTTTCGGCCATCACGGTCCCGCTACCGCAGAGCGAAATTCTCGGAATTTCCGAATAAAATGTTCAGTCTCGCCCCATTTACGACACGCACGTAACTCCCGAAAAGGGGAACCACCCGGTAGCAACCCCTCCCTTATTATCTCTAGCTTGCCGCACAACGGACAAAATCGTCACGCAACCCGGTGACGAATCCAATCGGAATAATTTGTTGGAAGCAACGCAACGACAGGATAGGTACTACGCGCCGCATGACAACCGGCCCGGTTACAAAAATTTCGACCTCGACGATGGTCCTCCAAGGTTATTCGAAATGTCATTGGTTACCCTATAAAAGTAGCAATACGAAAGTGGTAATTATCTCATCGGGGTTTTCAAACTCACCCAATATCTCCGAACTTATTCCAGCGTATGACCGATTCCCCCGAAGGTTTCACCTCCCTCCGTCGTTCGACCGCCAAAAAATACGTACGTATGAATGCCGATGAATGTTATGTATGTATGACCGATACGGGCAGAGTGTGAACGAAAATGACAGGAGACAGGCCTGGCCCAATCGCCGTACTTTTGTTCACCAATGTCAAATCTCGTCGGAAGTGTTCCGTTTGCAGAAACGTTTGAGCGCACGATCTCTTGCGATATCGTTATTAGTTATTCAATTGATTGAAGCGTTGCGAATGTCTCGGATGTTTCGGTCGTCGCGTACAACGTAATGTCACAGCTCAAAAACTCAAGATACCTCGGCAGCAGTTCACGTTGCTGGCTGCCGGCTCTCTGACGGGCTCTACGTCCGAGGCTATGCGGACCGCTTGCGCCGGTTTCGCGCACCAACACGATCCCCACCCCGGCGCCGACGCCGCTGTTCCGGCCGTACTGGCGCACTGCCGTCCTCAGCAACCCCCGCAAGCCGGAATCGCTCGAGTCTCGTTGTCCCGAGGATCGACGATGAACAGCCTCCCTCTTCCTTCTTGATGAAATTCACCCTTACCTGGTGTCCAGCGCGGGCGCCTACAGCGGCGCGCTCACGGATGTTTCGTAGCAGCAGCAACAGCAGCACCGAGACCCAGTGGACGATCCAAAGCTCAGAACCGACAGACGACTCGAGCAATGTAACCTTTTGACTGTAGCTCAACCGACAGCGATGAGCCGGCCGGTCTGGCGATCGCTCACGGTCGCCCAGGGTCGCCCTCGGACTCTCCGTGCCGGCTCGGCGACGACGATATCTCCTTACCAAGTTGAGAAAGCTTGCTCGTTCTATCGACCTTCCGTAACTCTCGTAACGCGACGCGACACGTGGATATACGTGGATGTAATACGCGGAATTGCCGAATTCCCGAGACGATTCCCATAAACCGTAGCACCACCGGTCTCTCTACGAATCCATGTACATATTTCTATCCACAAGATACTGTGCCAGATTCATAAGAGCCCGACAAATACCGAATCGGAACGAGGCGGTATTCGTCCCGCAAGCTGGCCAGCCCCCGCTACGACGACGCAATAAATAAATGTCATGAAGGAGTAGCGAGGTACCGAAACTCGTCAGCACCAATCAACTACGATATGAGTTACGATTTTGGGTCGATTTGGGTCAATGATCCATCGTTTCGATGCGCGGATGTCGGCCAATGGAAAATCCTTCCGCACGCGGTTAGGGCCAAAACGTGTCGTCAGAATAATGTCCGTGAAACCGCGATGGGAAGCTGCGGTAAATTATATATCGTTGGCGAGAGGGACGATTGTTCTACAACTACGAATCCGGATTGCCGATGATCGTTCGAAACCGAATCAGTCGCAATACAGTTACCGGATGAGTCGTTCTATCGGTAACTCTGAGGTCGTCGCTGCGCACAGATAGGAGCCGTTCGAGAATAGTTGAGATTATAATATACCCTCACAACCAGGACACCTCAGGCGATTCGGCCGAGCATAAAAAAACGTCGAGTAAGTCAAAAATAATCAACAACGTGCCTCGTAAAAGCTGACCGATACGATGCACGATTATGCAGCATAATGGACCGGCGGAGCTCACCTGCGGTTTCGGAGCAGATGAACGGTCAAACACTTTGACGTTTTCGCACGAACAAACGTCTTGTTCCGTATAGCGGTGGTACTTCCGGTTGCTTCCGCTAACCCCCACTACCGCAGTGCGCGGCGCTAGTATTGACCGGCATTTACTAGCCGTTGCGAAAACATCAATGTCGCACCGAACTACGGCTATTGCGGTGTAATAAAAAAGGAGACATATGTGTTATAGAGGCGATGTAGAGGAAACCGGCTGGACAGCGACAGCGAGCGCCACCCAATGAGCCAACTACGTCCGGTCATACGGCTGCCGCGCAGTGGGCGCTACGCGACGAGCGCACGCACCGATCTCACGCATTAACGACGCTTCGTTCACCTACGGATCGAGTTCTCATTCGTACAGACGCATCGTCGATCGTCCCCCTGCCCGTGAATTACTCCTACTAACAACCAACTATCAAAAAAAGTCAGAGATTACGCGGAAGCGACGAGTCCTACATCTCCCGAACGAGCAACGATTTATATCAGTTGCCATTATAATAACCGATTTACTCGAATAATACATTCGTAGCAATCTTTTTTCGGTTTCCCGTAAGAGGTCAACAAAATCCAATTTTGCTGTTCTAAGTTATTCTTTGACCGTTTGTCAAACCCATGCATCGTGATTGTACCAAGTAAAAGCTCCCACGTTGCTCACTCATCATTTTTTTCGAAAATAACATGATCTTTCATAGACATTTGCTTGCAACGGGTTTTTTTACTTTTATATTTATTTTCTTTTGGTCATCCGATGCTCGGAACAATGTCGTCGAACAATGAGGTTTATCCCGTTTGTACATCGCTTCGGCTATACATAGACGGAACTCTGCGGATACGTGGATTTCCCATAACTGAGACATTCGGTCGATGTATGTTGTAAGTGGCTGCGGTAGTCGGCGAGTCAGATCGATGAGACGCCGTCGTCGTGGCGCCTCGTAAACGCCCAACCACCCACCCCCGGCGCTCCTTCTGCCCCTTGCCAACAATTGCGATTTGGTCCTAGACTCGGTCGTCAGGAATAAGCAGTCACAAGGTTCACAGTTGTTACACCGCCGCGCCGGTTGGCTACATTACCCACGATACGCTGACGCAACGTCTCATGTTTAAATAGATTTGCTGTTGCGGTACTTTTTCGTTATATATAATACGTTATAATATACATATACATATATATATATAGTTTTTTTTTACTCTATACTCTGAAAAATAGGTTGCTAGACACCTGTAGAAAATTCTCACCAAACATGAGCTCTCAATTTTAATAGGAAGGTTCTCCGCTTTACAGTTTTCCATTTTTTCCTCAGTATTAGAAAAAAAAATCATATCTCTCTATCAACTGTTCGTTAAAAATATCTCTCCTCATATACTGGTAGGAAATTGAACGCTCTATAAAGAAGGTCTCCTACAATTTTTTCGTAAACCTCACCGTGTAAAAGATATTAAAGGTTGAAGTTTGATTATTTTAGGACAAATTTCTGTTTTGCTTATGAATTTTATAACTCGTTAACAAAAAATCATTACGAAATGCGCGATTTCTTAATTTTATAAGAAATTAACTGCTCTACAAAAATGGTTTCTTATGATTAGTCTATTAAATTAAGCGTTTTAAAGATATTCATCGTCAAACTTCAATGCACGCCAATTTTAACATTTTTTGATTAATAATTCGGAAAATTTTATTTTAATTTATGAGTTTCAGGGAAATTCATACAAATTTGAGTTTCTATAAACAGAGAAATGTTTTGAACTATTTTTCTAGTTTTTTTTAGTCGTAAGCATGTTCGGTTACATCGAAAAAAAATTAGTGCATTATTTCTGACTTAGAGTCAATGATTCATTAAATCCTGAAAAAATAATGTTTTTGTTAGAAATGTATCATGATAAGTAAAAAGTAAAGTGAGAGGTTTACTTCGCACATTTTTCATTTATTATAGTAGGTCTTCGATGCCAGTTTACATATTTTTCTAGTTATTGAATTCCAATTTTATCGAAGCTTTTAAGAACAAGCTTAATTTATCTCAGCTTGCCGATTCACCGTGGAATTCAATAACTAGAAAAATATGTAAACTGGCATCGAAGACCTACTATAATAAATGAAAAATGTGCGAAGTATCAAATTTTTCGATGCAATACTGGGGATGGAAAAAAATATTAACCATAAAGTGCCAAAAATCGTATCTTAATCAAATGGCGAGATTCGACAGCTTTGGAGGCACTTAGAATTGGGACCACTCACCAATAATCACAATCACTCTTACATGCCGAGCCGCGTAATATTTATTAGCCTGGACCGATTGAGACGAATGTCGATACTTTGCGTGTACGAAGTGTGGTCTATCGAGGACCACAAAGTTAGCATATAATGAACATGCACAAAAGATAATTTTCTGTGAACTGGAATAGCAACCGTCAATCAAGAGATTGCTACCACAAGTTACTATTGTTTAACCTAAATCAATGACGATTGAACAAATTTTGGGAAAATATAATAATCTCGGTGTCGTGTGAAAGTCGTTTTCTTTCAAATTTTTTAGTACGTATTATAAAGTAGAATAAAACTGCCAACGCGTACGGCCGTTTTGACGTAATTAAATGCTCGCCTGGCGATACAAACGCGATTATCGATGAGCACAGTGAGGTCAACTGCGCAATCCGATTAACTTTGCGCTCTCTCTCTCTCTCTCTTCTTATTCTTATACTTATGTATATAATTTTCTCTTTGGTTTGTTTTTTATTGTTTGTCATTTATGTAGTGTGGCACGGTGCTCTT